>MJUU01007445.1:105967-123744 GCA_002080025.1 Modiolus philippinarum | reverse complement strand
CCAGAACAGTATTGATGTAAAATATATCTGTTTGGTCTTATTCTTTCTTTATTAAGATTGTGGTCTCGAAGTTAATAGTCTACCTGTGTTGGGTTTATTTGTATTTTTTATACTTCACGGAAACGGGATAGACAAAGGGGAGGTCATAAACTTGTTTAACTCTACCTTTGCCTTTTACTAGTGCCGATATCAAGTTCGGCTATCCCGAGTCCTTATTTTTGTTGACATGTATCTGTCTTTGATTGGTGTTTTTCTTGTGTATTGCCCTTGTGTGTGGATAGTGACATGTGATTGTGATTTGTGGTCATTGTAGGTGTTTCCTTTTATCTTTTCTTTCATAACTGAACGATCATATATGTTGCTTAAATTCCCATTTAACATACTATTTTCGCATTTACAAATATTTGTATTTGTATATGTTGCTGAAATTCTCATTTAACATATTGCTTTTCGCATTTTACAGATATTTGTATTTGCAAAGTGTAAAAAAAAATCATTGCTTTCGAATTAATTTGGGTTGTATTTGAAAAAAAATATTAGTTTACATTTTTATGCAGTAAGAGGCAGTACATCACCGCAGATATCAATTATATAGTGTTTTCAGGAAGCCAGAGTTGAAATAATGTGGACATGTGTTGTCAGTTGAATTATTAATATTATAAAACATGTCTTCTGTTAGTCCTTTATGGGGCAATCGACGACTTACGCCAGGTAATAGTATACTTGTTGAGGATCCGGCACTAAAGCATTGTGGACAGGACTTAAAATAAGTTGTAAACCTTCTGTTCAGTCCTATGGTGCATTTTGGCAATAAAATAAGTTTAAAGTAAGAGGAACCATACGTAATGCACTGGATTTTCAAAGAGGGGGGAAAGACAGAGAGATAATTAAGAAAGCTGTTATCAAATAAACTTCTTGTCAATTTGTTGCCAAATTGAAAAAAAAAAAGAAAAAAAAAGAAAGATAACAGAATACCCCTACACTGACCGAAAATTACAGTCACAGGCAACAATCCATCCTCAAACTGGACAAAGACAAACGTAGACGAAATGGCGATCCTACATGCACATATTTTAAATTTTAAGTAGCTTTCAGACCGATTGAAAAGCTGGAAAATTGGAAACTGTACAGAAGATGGTGCGCACGATATTTCTTCCCCCAAAAATAACAGATTTATATAATTGCAAAGCATTTCTTCCATTTTTGTTTTCATTCATTTCTTTTGTCAAAAGTTATCATCGATGTCATGATAATAGCACTATTTTGGATGGAAAGTTGTACTTCATGTGATTGATTTGGTTTCGTTATTGAAAGAAAAATGTGTTTAAGTACTCAATTTGATTATTCCCGAAATTAATTATAACTTTTTAAAGTTTTATTTTCTTTTGCAATTATGTTCATAACAATAAAAGAAATTGAAAACAGTTTGTAATCATTGATTTGGTTCATTATTATACTGATGACAGATTTAGTAAAAAATAATTATAATATCTTGATCATGTAGTGACATTTTCCTTAAAAGGGGAAGGCAAATTGTTTACTTTTACACCCATGACCGAAGTTACAAAAATTTAGTTTCTGCAAGTAAGGTCTCTTTAATGCAGAATCAAAACTTTTAAAAATCATAAACTGATGATGCGAATGACCAGAGTTTATCAAACCCGGTTAAAAGTTATTATGCAGCATGCAATGAAGACAGCTTTGGTACTTTTGGCAAACGTTTTTGAATTTGATGAAACATTATTGTAAGTCATATGAATAAAATTATAAAAGACCTGATGTGATTGAGAGGAACACGTGGTATTAAAAGAAAAACATATTTCTGAAAAATCAAAATTCCAAAAAGATGATGAAATTGGCAAGTTTTCTTTCCTTCTTCGTCTGGTGGGATATAGATTTATTAATTTCTATTCTTTATCATGAAAAAATGATTCCCGCTATTTTTTACACAAAGGGCGTATGTTATACGTCCCTGTCTTAACATATAAAAATTTTAATATTTTATTACTGTTTGTAGACTGTTTATCCGAAGGCTATTACTAGCCTAGTCGACCGTTAACCTTTTAATACCTATCAATAACTAAAGTTCAGTGGAATCTTGTCAGTCTAAAACTCACGAAAAGCTGCGTCCTTGGCTGATTTTTACGTTAATTGTATTTTTATTCGGTTATTTGTTCCATGTATTCTGCAGAACGAAAAATCTTACTTCAAAAATTTCTGGTATTTTGGCATAGAAACCGGTGCTATTCTTTACCATGAAATCAAGTTTGTGAGATGATACGTTATATTAATAATTACTTGCACTTTGATTTATTCACTTATCGAGTTCAGTATATTGCATGCATATACCAAGTCAAGACCATTACGGCTTATAGTTTTTTTCGGTGGTTTTGCAGATACTTTGTCTCTCAACTCCTGGCAATGCTGTTCGGTAATTTTGTCATTACCCTCATCCAGAAAAATGCAAAAAATTGTATTAGTGCATTTTTTTTTTAATGTAATACATAAACATTGAAATTTTAGGTATTGTTTAATAACTTAAATATTTTGAATAAGGTTTGTTAATAACATTAAGCTTTTAGACCGACTATTTTCATTTCTGGAAATTAGCATTTCATTTTATGTCGGGAATTTGGATGTATCATTTTCGGATTTTTTTATAGAATAAGATTTGAATTAGTTTCTATAATTTCCAAGAATTCAAAAATATCTTTTGTGTTTGTAGAACTAATTCTTATAATAATTAAAATACTTGTATTTAATGGATAAAATTGATTCATAACCTTTTTGTCCTTTTGTTTTTCTTGAAATTGTAGATAAGGAATTGTGAACACGTAGGTTATGGAAAGCTGGATGTGTCCTAAATCTAGTTCTCTAATACGTAATCAGAAAATTTATGCATATTTCTTTTTAGGTGCTGACAAACTCTGCAAAGCTATGTTTAACTACCTTATTAGGCAAAAATTGAAAACTGTATGCTTTGATGACTTTTTTAACCTCATTTTCATGAAACTAAGAAGAAAAAAGGGAAAGAAAGGATGGAAAGATCGAATTTGATGATGCAATTCAAAATGAGAAGCTTTGGATTCAAATTATCCATGTTGAATTGTTTTATGCAATATGCAATGCAGAAAGCTTTGGTTAACTTTTGATAATCGTTTTTGAATTTGATGAAACATATTATTATAACTCATGTGAACAAAATTATAAAACACCTAATTTGTTTAGTTGAGAGGAAGACGTGATCTGAAAAGAAGAATAAAATAATGTCGAAATTGGTAAGTTTAAATTTTTTTCCATCTTCGTCTGGCGGATATATATGGATTTTCCCTTCTTTTTTCTATGCATTCATTGATATCAAAATGCTTCCCGCTATTCTTTACACAAAGGACGGTTTTAAGACGAATACTTTTAGTATTATATACATATATGTCCCCGTCTTTACATGTAAATTTCAATATGTTATTTGTTCTCTATAAGTTTTAAACATATTTGAGTCTATGGTCTTCCTGTCGTTTATATTTTAACTGCACTGAAGAGACTAATTTGTCGAAATGCGCATATCAAGAAACTAAATTTGCAGTAACTTCGTTATTTTGTTACATGTTACCACTGAGTCAATGCCTCTGCTGGAGAACTGTTAGTCCCCGAGGGTATTCACCAGCCCAGTAGTCAGTAATTCGGTGCTTACCCGAAAGCCGATTCTATTTTCTAAATTTTTGTAAATTTTGTTGAAAACTAAGGAGTATCTCCCTCAAGCAAAGCTCTGTCCTTAGCTGATTTTGACTTTACGTTTATATATATATATATAGAACATTTTGGTTATTTGTTCCTTATCAGTTTTAAATGGTGAATGAAAGGATATGGAGTAAATGTACTTGAGACAAAGTCTCTACAAATACATGGTAAAAACAAGCAAAGGAACAACGCTTTTATTGTTGTTCTTCATCTTGAAGTCACCATTAGGCCTTCAACAATGAGCTTAGCTCATACCTCATAGTAAGTTCAAGACGGCCCCTAGCACCGGTTTAAGCGGAATTCTTTGGTAATTGTCGAACAACGCTACATCCATGTCTTTCCTTGTCATGGATGCAGAGTTGCCAACAAACATTAATTAAACTGGCAAAGTGCTCTTACAATCACTGTCATCCGTTTCTCGACAAAAGCACTAGTGGACGATTACAACATATAGACAAACACAGGGCACTCATCAAGTTGATTGTAAGAAAACTTGGCATTAAAAAATAGTGAAATGTGGGCATTTTAAACAGGTGGTCAGAATTTCATTTCGATATTACAAAAATAAATGCCAAAATTTGAAAGTATGATAGTATATCCATATGAGAAATTCTCTCAGGAACAGGTACACCATAACTGAAATATATATAGAACATACATCTACTGCACGGGGAATCTTTTTACGGAATCCACACTGCAGGAGAGACAAACTTAAACATATTTGAGTTTATGGTCTTCCAATCGTTTAGATTTTATCTGCACTGAAGAGACATAAGTTGTCGAAATGCACATATGCAGAAAGTAAATTCACAGTAACTTCTGTATTTTGTTATACTGTTTGTACATTGTTGATCCGAAGGCTATCACTAGTCTAGTCGACCGTAAACTATCGATATCTAAAATTCATTGGAATCTTTTTTAAAACTTGTATTAAATGGATAGAATTTTTTCATAACTTTTTTGTCCATTGTTTTTCTAGGAAATGTAGATAGGTAACTGTACACACGTGGGTGGTGTCCTAAAACTAGTTCTCTGATACGTAATCAGAAAATTTATGCATTGTCTGACAAAACTGCATTATTAGACAAAAAAGGAAAACTGTAAAATTTGATGCCATTTTTAACATCATTTTAAGAAACTAAAGGATTGAAAGATCGAATTTGATGACGCAAATTACAATGGGAAGTTGTGGATTCGAATTATCCGTTAAAAAAACTTGATATTCGTAAAAACACTTTCAATTTCTTTAACATCATGTGTTCATCATTTTAGAAAAATAAATAATTTTCCGGAATTTTTATGCATCATCTCCACATTTTTTATAAGTAGTATCAATAATTGTCGTTGAAGTTTAACATTTGACATTTCTTAAAGCTTTAATGGATTTTCAAAAGTAAAATATTGATATGTAGAAGCTTTTTAATTGCTTTATAACATGAAAGTATATTTTAAAAGGGGGTTTCAACATTTCTAGGTTTTCCCCTGTTGAAGGCAATGAAATAAATTGTTGGCTTGAATACCATCTAATATTTGTAAAATCAGCATAGCAAAATTTAACTCAATTAAAGAGTGAAGTTCAAAACATACATATTTGTAATAACAAATATGAACCTACCTTTTACTTGCTTGGAATTTATCTAATGCATTATCTTCATCTAATATTTCACTTTCATATGGTGCTGTAAAAGAAAACAACACATGTAAATGGGGGGTAATAACAGAATACCGAAAAGCATTGTAAAGAGCCAAATTCCACGAGGCAAAAAGACAAATCAGGTGAGAACAAAAACTAATAAACACAATTAAATAGATAGAAACACATGTTATGACGTTGTATATCTTGTCTCTTGCTATTTCTGATTCACTACTGTTAATGTTAACAGTTAGTTCACATGCAGCATTCCCAAAAATTGCTCTGATTGTTTTAATGCGTATATTGGTGGATACTTTCTCTCTTGTGATTAATATAGCGAAAATAATATGGAAATTATTTTGCGTACTTATTTTCGGATTAGTACAAGATTTCATTCTTGCACGTACGCTGTAACTACCTCATGACATTGTTTACAACCATTGCAGTAACCAATCAAATAAACGGGTTGCTTAATTCAATACAAGTCAGGTTAACTCGAATTGTCGTCTGATAAACTTTGAATACAAGAATTTACACCAAAGATCGAGACATATTTTTTAGACTATTTATTGAGAGAAATGACTTTCAATAATTCAATGATAAACTAGAATAACTGTGAGCAAAGCTCACAAAAATATACCCCCGCTCCCCCTTTTGATTCCAGATGTAAAGAAAAATCACCAAAAAAAAAACCAAAAATTCAAGTCAAATCAAATTTTCAAATAAGTGGTGCACAATGGCAATATGTACTGAACATTCTGTGAAGTTTAATTGAATTTCACCAAGTGGTCTAGGAGGAGTTGTCGCCACAAAGTATGTACCTTAAGGCGGGCGGACGGAATAACAAACGGACGAAAGGACACCATGATCACTATATATCACCCGCTAAAGCGCGGGATATAATAAATGAGGACATCTTACCACTGGAACTGTCTCGTTATTATGAAATATACAAATTACTCTTGTAACTTCTGATTCCTTTGCTTCATCTGCCAAAACTTACAGAGTAAGTGAGAACCGAATCGTCAGTCGAGAAAAAAAAATCAAGGGACAACGGCAACATCTGAAACACCAAGAAACAAGGACACCGCATGACTACGGGACAGAAAAGAAAAATGAAGAAACACATACAGATGAACATACAGATGAACAACACAGACCCAATAAAAACCATGGGTGAGATCAGGTGCATCGGCAGAGTAAGCATCTCCTGCTTCTTAAAAGACACCAACAGTTTTGAACATGTCTACTACGGTAGAGGAAAAAAACTTTAGCTGTAAAGGGAAAGATATGTAGTCATCTGGAAAACAGATATCGACCACAGGCATTTGAGTAGCGAATGAGTTTGAAGATGTAAAATCCATACGCTGGGCTTTTGGAATGTTGCTACAAAGAAAAGGGAACTTGACTATTGGAAAAGTGAAGTCATTGTGCTTGTCATACAGTAAAGTATGTAGTGTATCGTTGTTGTCAATTTCAAGATGAAACGAGATCGATGGTAATCTTCTGTAGTATCCTTAATTTCGAGCTCTTTTGGATAGTTAAGATGAACAAAATCACCAAAGTGAGGGTTGTTTAGTGATAAAATATAATCTATTACGAAAGTTGAAATTAAAGGACTGGGCAATTTTTTTTTAATTTTTATTTTGAAGTAGCCCTTCGATGAGTTCAGTCTCATATGAGTGGAGAAACAGATAGGTAAAGAGAGGGGCACAGTTTCTGCCCATTGAAATTCCGATATTGTGTAAGTTGAAAAACCAGTCCTCCAAACTGGACAAATATATTGCCGATCAGAAACTCTAACATTTTAATCACTTCTTCCTATGTACATTTTTCTGTGATTTTTGGTCGTATTTCACAAAGTATGCTTGTTCTCTGCCTATAACAATGTTCTTATATCTTCGTTCGCCGTTCTTACTGGAGAAACATCTATAAGTCTCAAGTATTTTGTTGTTGCAATGAAAGAAGTTGATTACGTAAGGGATTATTTTCATGAATAGGTTCAATGCTATAATAACACTAACTCTTATCGATGAAAACTAAGTCAAAAGCCATCTTAAACAATTTCTAGGATTCTCAAGTATAGATAATATCATTTGAGATGACATTACTTAAAGTATTCCTCGCTCTAAAATCAATGACGATTCTTGAAACCAGTATTTGTGCTATATGAACCGTATTAATATGATGCTGCTGAAAAGATATTCTATGTAATGCTCTTATCTTGCGCTTCCTAGTATTTTAAATGCAGATTTTGATAATTCCAATAAAAATAGACCTATATTGAAGCATTTTGTTTACTTAAGGATGTGACAACACGAAAACAAATCATATTTAAGCAATACGCGCCGCCTGTAAACTGCAGTTGACCGTCAAATCTACCATTGACGTCCTCGGGTATTCAAATAATGTACTGCGATTCTAATGCAATTAAACGATTTTACTTTTGACTTGTGTATTTGTAATTATATTAGCAATCAGACTAAACAGGAAACTTTTTTCCAGGTATGTAGATGGTGGAATTGACGGTCAGTTTGACCAATCAAAACCTCTGTTATAAAAAACGTTGCATTAAAATCATGGATATTAGTAGCAGTGGAGGTTTGAAGATTGAATTGGCCGGTTTTATTTTTGTTATTATGATGTCCCGAAAAAATGAATATGTTAATCAAGTGTCTGAATTGATTTGAATGATACCTATAGTACACGATAAATATTTCGCACACGGGTTTTTATAGCCCATTAGATATTAATACGTAAACCGATATATAATCGGCTTAGGAGGACAGACATTAATGCTTATATTTTGTTGGAATGGTACATTACAAAATAAAATTAACGTACTCGATATTATAAAACATCTAGTTGGCAATTTTGAAAGGTTCCATTAATAGAAGAATATAAGTTTTTTTATTCGATCTATATTCGAAAGTTTTGCAAAATGATTTAAACTCTCGTCAGTTGGTTATCTGCAAAATTGCTCCTTAGATTGCAACACATTAATCTTAATTTTTTTTTTATTCTAAAGTGCCACACTGGGTATAAAATGAAACAGAACTTACATAATATTGTGATCTGAAAAGCTGACTGTAAATCAGCTTAGGTATGGATAATCACTTGAATACAGAAACTCTCTAGAAATAGTTCATACATTGCTTCTAAATTACTTTGGATGTGAAGCAATTAATTTTCTTCAGTGACAATATTTTCGGAGTTTTTTTTTTATGGAAATCAAAATCAATTTATACTGCAGCTTTATAACCTTTCACAAAAAAATGATCAATAAAATTTACTGGAAAGGTTGCTGCGAAACGTATATGCTAGACAGAAAAATAATTCAGAATTATTAAAGAGATATGTATTTATATTTTGGCAATAAAAGTGCTGGTTAGAATTCTTTTCTAATGGCAACCTTTTTTCTTCCTATTGGTGCAATATTGCAGCATTTTCACTTTACATTTGGTTTCATAAATAGATTTGATGGTTTTCTAGGGTAAATGAATTATTTCTGATAAAACTGAAGATATGTATTCAACACGTTTTGATTGTATCTGCTCGAAATTCACATATGTATGAAAGTGTAACATGAAGAAAAAGCTACCAGTACTGCAAAACAAATGAAGCAAAACTATACAGCTAAATATAAAAATCAACCATTATTGATAAGATCCTTATTAAACACAAAGAAAAATCAGCCTTGGAGATTTTTGGTTTATTTAAACTGAGTTGAAGAAACTTGATAATTTTTGTAAATTTTGTTGAACACTAAGGAGTATCTCCCTCATGCAAAGCTCTGTCCTTAGCTGAGTTTGGCTTTCTTTTTAGATCCTTTTAATTATTTGTTCTCCATCAGCCCTTGTATACCTTTCGATTTCTAGATTTCTAATGTTTTAATGTTATCTGCACCGATGAGACATAAGTTGTCGAAATGGCCATATGCAGAAACTCACAGTACACTAACTTCGGTATTTAGTTATTTCGTATCATATTACATTTATACAGAACCAGTTCTTATTTTTGACTCTGATTCTAAAACATCTGCAAACGAATACCGAAGTAAAGACGGGAAATCAAAGTGAAAAAAACACGGCAATTTACATTGAACATTGATTGGGACAACTTAATAAAGAAAAAACAAGTAAACAAAACTGAAACAGAACGCAACAAAACTAAAGAACTAGCATTTGACTTTGGGTATCATCAAGTGCTATGGAAGAATATTTTGTGCATTATATACATAATATGTTAAATGTTATGGATGTCTGTAAATACATATTTTTACACGTTTTTGGTCGTAATAAAGCCAAGATATTTTTTACATTAACGCCTCATCCACAAAGTCATCATTTCAAAAAGATTGAAGTGTAAATCGGATATAGGCAAGAATAGGTTAAGCTGTTTATTATTTTTGCGTTTTAATGTTTTATTGTTACTTTGCACAACATTCAAATAAAACCGAGACACACTGCAGTATTGTATGAATCCCTAGATGACAGAATATTGCAACGAAAGCATACTGTCAAGTAAACCTGCAGCCGTCATATCATTATTTATACATCTCTTGATTTTCACGTTGGAAAATATCCTCTAGATATTCTAAAAATGTGATCAAATGAAGTATCAATTGCTTTGTATTCCTCTGAGATTATACAGAAATGCAAATGTCAACCGTAAGAGTCTATACCAAGATAACAATTAGAGAAAGCCATTTTACGGTGTAAGCTGTATAATGTCTAGAGTAATAATGTCAACGTTTATCATATTGTCGTATAATCTGCATCTCCTAGGTACAGAATAGGGTAACAATGTTGTCAGTTAATTGTCTAGAGATGGCTTGTTTAGTAGAATGTAAATATAATGACAACAACCGATAAATCATGTAATTTGTTTTACGTAGAAAACAAGAAAATAGCGAAACCACAGTTAATATTTGTTCTGCTGATGATGATGTCAACAACTTGCATTTCTGCATTTTAGATAAAAATCAAATACGGTATTAAGAAGACAAAAAAATCGCACCATGAGAGAGATCAGATACAGAACAAATAACGAATGGCAGCAATAGTATGAACACTTTGCTAGTGAATTTTATTTTCGTTGACGATCCTGCATACATGGGCGAAAAATAGATGGATGTAGCGTTTATCGCATCTAGCAAAACAGTGCTAGGGGCCGTCTTGAACTTGTAATGAGATATGAGCTCGTGATAACTTAAAGATAAAGAACAACAATAAAAACGTTGTTCCTTGCTTGTCTTTACCTTGTATTTGTAGAGACATTGTCTCTTGTGCACATTTTACTCCACATCCGTTTACGTTTATATGATCTTAAAGTGTGGCAAATGAAATGTAAGGGTAGAGCTGTTTAAGAGACAGATACTCTGTATCTTTTTTATAAATTTTCTAAATGTAAGATATTTGATAGGAAAATCCTTTTCAGCTTTGTTTTTGTATTCAATTCCATCACTTTGTGAATCGGCTTCAGTCGTAAAATGTGACATTTTGTTGATGTTTTTCATTATAATTGCCTCGACAATACCTTCAGACCAATGATTAACAAGTTTCAATGTACTCATATATGGATAAACAAAATACCGAAGTTACTGTGGATTTAGTTTTTGCGTACGGCCAATTCGACAACATGGTGTTTATCAAGTTCAGATTAATCAAAACACTTGGAAATCCATAAACCAAAACAATTACAAAAGCTGATAGATAGGATCTAAAAAGAGAAGCAAAAAATTATCCAAGGACATATGAAAGAGGGAGATACTCCTTAGTTTTAAAGACAATTTTAAAGATTGTCAGAGCTAAATTAAAGTTTTTGCAAATGAGTCTATGAAAAATGGAGAAACTTAATTAAGATGAAGATCATTTAGTAATATAAACTTCACTCAGGGATAAATATGTTTGCGGTAGATGATACTGGGATATATTTTAGCGCAATCTTGATATACAAGGATGTATATTCCAAACATTTCAAGACGTTAAAAAAGTTTTATTAATATCTCAGTTTTTTTTATATTTGATAGACCAGATCTTTTATTTCCTTTACAATATCTAACCAATGGTAGGACCGTATTTGACTATAATTGGATATAGTTACTTTTCTAGAGGTTTAACAAGTTATTTGATAAATTTATAGTGAGTTTGCATTGATTTTGTGCTAGTTAATTGATCCTATTAATTAAATGTAACAATACTGGACGTCTATCGGTCGATTGTTTCGTATTTCGTCGTTTCACGTAATGGATGGTAAACATTAATGGTGATTTGTTTAACTAAAGATTTATGTGCAGGAAACCTGATGACAGAAATAATTTCTTTTATTATTTTATGTCTTCTGTCTTATTGTCGGGTATAATATTACTCACTCAATTTTATCGATCATTTATCTGAGTAATATATCAAACAGGTATGGGTTGGAGTGGTTTTAATTTTGTTGAGACAAACCAAACATGACCTGCCGAAGTCATGGTTACTGCCTTTAAATACTCCTGATTTTTTTTTCAGGACGAGAAGCTCAATAATAAATTCGATGAAATGATATAACAATCGGGTTACGTAAGTACAAGATTGATGATTTCATGTTAAGACATTCATATTTCAAATATTACACTGGAAAATCGGATCAAAATGACTGCTTAATTGTCCAATCCATCTGGCTTGTTTTACATTTGTAATACTTTATTAAGCATGGCGTAGAAATTTCGTGACTTAAAGCTACAGTGTTTGGTACTTTTGGTACCGTATTTGAAAGCAATTTTTTGCAGCCTTTTAAATAGTAAAAAACTTTTAATACTTGTGCTATCAAGAATCCTGGAATTTTCTTTCCTTTTTATAGGCAGTTGATATTTGCCAAGATAATTGCATGGTACAACGTTTATGTGAAAATTTTTGCAAAAGATCTATGCACTCTATTTTTTTCAGTTATGGTGCACTTGTTCTTGAGAGAATTCGGCTTATTACCACTGGACCAATGTCACTGCTGATGAACTGTACTTAAGTGCTGGCCCGAAAACCGATTTTATTTGAAATCTTGCAATATCTAAGTTCATGAAAATTTTGTTTCAAACTAAGGAGTATCTCTCTCCTGCATAGCTACGTTCTGATTTTGGATATCTATTTAGATCCTTTTGGTAATTTATTCTCTATCAGCTTTAAGACCTGCTTTGGTTTATGGATTTCCAAATGTTTAGACTTGATCTGCACTGAAGAGACATAAGTTGTCGAAATGGCCATATGCAGTGAAGGCCTAATGATGACTCCAAGATTAAGAACAACAATAAAAGCGTTGTTCCATTGCTTGGGTCTACCATGTATTTGTGAAGACTTTATCTTATGTGCTTTTACTCCATATCCTTCCATTGTTTATATGCAGAAACCAAATTCACAGTAACTTCGGTATTTTGTTATTGATACTCATACTTTCAAATTTTGGCATTTTATTATTTATTTTTTGTAATTTCTAAGTGTTATTCTGACCACGTGTTCATAGTACTCGTATGTCAATAGTTTTTAATGTCTAGTTTTCTAACAATCGACTTAACGAGAACACCTGTGTTTGTCTGTATGTTGTATCTGTCGACTAGCTTAGGACACTTTGGCTGTTGTCGGGCAACGGATAACAGTGATTGTGCGCTTCACCTGTTAATTTTATGTTTGTTGACTATCCCACAACCATATGTTAATGTGGCATTGTTCGACAATGACTTCTGCTCAAACTGGTGCTGGTGGAGGTCTTCAACTTTCTATGGGTATGAGAAAATCTCATTCTTGAAGAGCCTCATAGTAGCTTCAAGTTGAAGAACAACAATAAACACCTTGTTCCATTGCTTGGTTAAACCATGTATTTGTAGAGACTTTGTCTCATTTGCATTTACTTCATATCCTTATATTGTTTATTGTACATGTTCCATGTTTGTAATTAACCAAAGTGGTGCCCAGAAGAAGTCTACACTTTAAACAGATCGATTAGAACTAGTGCAGATGTTAATTACCAAAGTATCGGGAAAGGTCAACATATAACGAGTAACACCATAATTAACTAGACTAGCTTTGCATGGTATCAAGCCAAATATCTCTTGGAAAAGTCGCTCGACAAACAGTACAACTTGCCCCAACCGTTTAAGACAAATCACCTGTATTTAAAACAATATAGGGAAATGTCAACAATTTGTGAAATTCTATCAAGTTTCCACATCTTGAATGTCGCAATTTTAGAAAAAAAATAATTTGAACGACAGAATATGAATTTATTTGTGATAAATTGTTTCCCGTTTCAAGGTTAGTCCGGCAATTGAAATTGAACTTAATTGTGATAAAAAAAAAGTAATTACCATTTTCTAGCTAATTATTATTTATTGGCATGCGATCGGGATCAGTTTGCAAAATGTTCTCGGTCGTTGACAATAGTTTAGAGTAAATCTATCATTTTTTTGTATTATTCTTAATTTTATTGTCCAATAGGAGTATAAATTGTTTCATTTGTATTGGTAGACTTGAGACGCAAATAGGCGCTACATTTGTATTAACAAATTGGATATTCGGAAGCATTTATGGTCAGAATGTCACGATGACTTATAACTGAAAAGTAGTCCTTCACCTGAACTTCTTCCTTATAGTTTTTTGTCTGTCAGAATAATGAACTTACTATGAAGCATGAGGCCTCTTGGTGACTTCAAGATGAAGAACAAAAATGAAAGCGTTGTCTCATTGCTTAGAGAAGAACAAGAAAATGGGGATTCTTTATTATTTTCTTTAAACTTTGTAGAGTTTATATGGTTATATGCTCATATATTCCCAAACCAAATTGAAATAATACCATACGCAATATCTATAACTAAGGTTAGACATGTGAAAACTCGTATAAGAACGATCGTATTACCATATTTGGCAAGATTTAAGAGAAATAATTAGTAATGGAGATATTGTAATTAAAGATATTTACAAACCAGAGAGGAAATTGACGAAAGTGAGATTCATTATAAGATAAACCCAAAATTAATGAGTTAACATCGTATAAATAATTAATATCATCTATTAGACTACTTCTACTCCTAAACCTCAAACTAATTCATCTTATGTCAGTAAATATATGCTGTCAATATGTTGATTTCAACTCACTTCGGGCACGCAGGAATGTAATTAATATGTCTTGATTTTAAAAAATCCTGGCTTTATACAATTTATCAAACACCACACAAAAGAAAGACTGCAATGGGAACCTCATTTAGATTACTTGTCGTAAAATGCGACTTGAGCATTTTGCATTAGTAGTGCAACATCATTGCATAGTATTTTTCAAATAAAACGTGTCTAAAGCTGTGGGGTGAAATGCTCCGTAGATAGAATTGAACACGTCTGTCATCTTCAGAAATGCGTAGTATTTAAACGTCCAATGCAAGAAGATAGTCCACAGGAATATTTCACTCTCAAGTTTTAAAAAATGTCGGTTTACTTATTCCTCTCTTATATTTTAGTTATTCGGACTATGTGTCTGGTTATTGTATCTAATGATGAATTACATCCCTTGACGTCTTACAACACTGTCTTTGTTATGTATGAAATACAGGAGAAATTTTAACTATCCAAGTCTTTACTTTGTTGAGATATGCTGGTATGGAAATAAGTCTTACACAAATTGCTAAATTATAAAATAGTTCAAACAGCTAAAACCAACGAATTAATTATGTTTCAGTTTTCTATCTGGCTACAAAAAATTTTTTACAGAACATTATTTTATCATTGAAGCCTCCACACTCCAGTACCATAAAGAGTATCACAACTACTTTATATATAACTGATAAACAGCTACAGTTGGTGTTAACAATTAATAAGTTATACTCAACTTAATACCAAACCACAACATATAAACACAATTTATACAGGAGCAATACCCTAAAAAGTCGCAGAAGATACTCGGTTATTGTTTCTTGCAAATCAACAAAAACAACAGCTTGTATTGAGAAGAAAATCTAACAAACACCTCTGATAGTCAGTTTGTATTGAAATAAAACCTAAACCAAGAGCTTACAACGGGAACACAATCTAACAAACACCAATGACGGTCAGTTCACATTGAAATAAAACATAAACCAAGAGCTTATAACGGGAACACATTCTAACAAACACCAATGACGGTCAGTTCACATTGAAATAAAACCTAAACCAACCAAGAGCTTATAACGGGAACACAATCTAACAAACACCACTGACAGTCAGTTCGGATTGAAATAAAACCGAAACCAAGAGCTTATAACGGGACCACAATCTAACAAACACCACTGGCAGTCAGTTCACATTGAAATAAAACATAAACCAAGAGCTTATAACGGGAACACAATCTAACAAACACCAATGACAGTCAGTTAACATTGAAATAAAACATAAACCAAGAGCTTATTACGGGAACACAATCTAACAAACACCACTGACATTCAGCTTACATTGAAATAAAGCATAAACCAAGAGCTTATAACGGGAACACAATCTAACAAACACCAATGACAGTCAGTTCACATTGAAATAAATCCTAAACCAAGAGCTTATAACGGGAACACAATCTTACAAACACCAATGACAGTCAGTTCACATTAAAATAAAACATGAACCAAGAGCTTATAACGGGAACACAATCCAACAAACACCAATGACAGTCAGTCAAGGCTACTTCTAGGCATTTTCTTAGAAATATACCGAATTAGGCAGATTTTCAAACAGTTTTCCTAACCGGAAATATCGTGCAAATTCAAGAACCAATTAGATAATTTACCAACTTATTGGTACAAATAAATTGAACCTCTCATATAAATATGTTTTTTGGTTCTTGCATGTGCTCTATATTTCCTAGACAGAAAAAGTAGTCACAATTGGTCAAATTTGTCATTTTTCGACAAAACGTTCAATTTGTCCCTTCTTCTACCGCTCAAAAACTCAGTAATCATACATCAATATTTGAGAAGTGTTACTGTTTATTGAAGAGAAATACCAATAGGACATTTCAATGAGAAAATTCTGTGAATTCAACCAAATTTATTTTTCAGGCCATAAAAAGCCCTTATCGCCCCTACTCCTTTGAAAGAAAGTTTATTGATATGAAATATCTCAAGATCAAGAATATCATAATCGTAATACATGGAGATCACACACCTTTCGCACGGGGAATCTTTCTACACACTGACAGACAGACAAACCGAAGTAATGAAAGACAAATTATGGAGAACCTGCTTGCCAATGGAATGTTAACTGCATTTAAATAAGGAAACCATACTTACAATTTATATGCCCATGTAGTATCTATTAAAAAGCTTCATTTCTTATTTCAGTTGGGCTAAGAACAAAACTTAAAATGAAGACTGAAGAATTTATATTAATAGGATATGGGGAAAATGCAAATGAGACAAAAACACAGTGAAAACAAGCAATGGAACAAAGGTTATTGTTGTTCTTCGTCATTAACAATATTGGGAAGAAAATCTAACAAACCCCACTGACAGTCAGTTCATACTGAAATAAAATCCAAACAAACGGCTACTTTAGGACTTTTCAAAGGATCATTTGGTCCGCTCTTTGGTTTCGGTAATTAGATACAAATAAACAGTTCCAGTTATCAATCCAACACGGTAAGTGTTGTTCATTCTTAACACAGTTCATTAGCCTAAACTGCTCATATTACATTACTTGGTCATTGTTAACTGTGACACTACACCAATTTCGTTAGAATTAAAATGTATTTAGTGATTAAGTTGTGTATTGTTAGCCAACTGTATAAGTGATAACCGGAAGCGAAGAGTGTTTGTATCTCCATTTAATTGGAGAGTTCCAATCCAGGAAAAGACCACCTGATGTCGCTCTTGGTCTTTATGGGAGTTCACACTGTCAGTGCTTAAGTTTTTTGTGTTGTCTTGTTAAATTTTAGTTTTGTTTTCATCAGTGATGTTTGTAGTATCGAATGTTTGAATACTAAAGAGATTACAAAAGCTTTTCAAAATATCACTTGGTACTGTTTGAGGGTTAGAGAAGTTAAACGTACCATGGTTTTTAATTGGTATTGTCTCAGTATTGACTTAGAAAAATGACAATAACCAATCAGTAAACTAACAGATCATTCAAAACATATGCCTTTCTGACCGTGTGACGGGTGCTGTATACAGAGCAGGACATGCTTACCCTTCCGGAGCACCTGATGTCACTCTTGATTTTTGAGAGTTCACACTGTTAGTTGCTTTAGTTTTTTGTGTTGTATATGTAATTTTCGTGTGTTTTGTGGGCATGTGGTGTCTTTGGTCTCCGTCTTCTGGTGTTTTTGCTTTTGCCTTGTCATTGGACTTTGATTTGTGTAATCTTGTGCTTTGTTCCTTCGGTATTCTACTGCCGTTCCTTTTTTTTTTTTTTTTTTAAAAGGG
>MJUU01007445.1:33716-99380 GCA_002080025.1 Modiolus philippinarum | reverse complement strand
TTACAATGAAGTACATAAAACATGAAGACAATACATACAGGTACTGTCCGGACAAATGCTCGCAGTTACTGACAGCTAGCTAAGGACATAATTTCCGTTGACTATGATATCAAGCCTTCTTACATATGAAATTTCAATTGAAATACTTCTAAATAGATTTGGTATAACAACATCATCAATTATGAAAGAAGAACATGATATTGTGCAATGCCAAATACTGCCAATATGAAAAATTGTTTAAATTTAGTTATGGTGTAAAGCATTTTGGAGATGATCAATATTTTTGCCAACAAAAACCAGAAGTAAAGATTTAACAACAATGCTGTATTTATATCCCTTATGAATAAGTTTGTTCAACGGATTAATAAGTTTGGAAGGACAATTTTTGAATTTATGCGCTTTGTAAATGATATTTCCATAGAAGTTTGGACGTGAAATGCCCTGATGTATAAGAGCCCTGCATGTAGAACCAAATTTTCTGAATAAGTCAATGTATCTATAATAAAATTTAGAGAATGTTTTTATGCTTGTATGCTGCCATACTGTGTGTAATATGATTAAAGAGAGGGCTTATATCAATTCGTATAATTTTTGCCAAATCCTGTTGTTCTTCTATGCAATAAAATATTATTAAACTAAAACCGATTGGGTGAACGTTTGCTGAACAGTTATGTTCTGTTAAAAAGTAAACTGTCCAGGCGGCAATCATTTTTGTCTTCCTGTATGACCACAGGATCTACCGGTCACAATTCTAACTCAAGTGGACGGCGTTCGTGTCCATCGACATGTGCATGACCTACGCATCACCAATCGACTTGGTACAGTGCGTCCCAAAGGAATAAATGTAAACAGAATGCCGTAGATTAAGGATGTCCGCTGGTCATGTTTATGTATTTCAGTCAGATTTTCGGACTTTTCTGCTTTTATCCATTTAAAAGCCTAATAATGTCTTGGCCGATAACCCCCTTATTTTTTTCCTCAAATTCATTTTATACATCTGTTGGAGCATTCTGACAAACTTTATGCAATTGGTTTTATTTTGTCACATTCACTATTTTATAAACATTGCTCATGCTAAATCTATGAAAAATGCAGAGATGTTCAGTTTCCCGCCATTTTTTTTTAAACACTCGTATCTCAAAAATTACATAGGTAACCAATTAATTTTTCGGCCTAAATTACTTCTTTTTTAATTTTCTAACACAAAATTCCATTTAATTGAAAGCCTCGTTATTTTAAAGTTCAGCAGAGAACATCCTTAAACATTATTTTCAATCATCCATTGTTATAACTTATACACCGAACGTTCAAAAAGCTTTCGTTAGGTACAGAAACCAACTTACAATTGTAATTTATAAGGAAAAGTAGGACTTTAGCTTTCATTTTACCTAACGGAAGCGAAAAATTTGCCGTTAGGTGTTCTAAGGAGGTATCAGTATTCACCCCACTTTGTTGAAAAAATGTACAAAAAGTCAAATTTTGGATCCCTGCTGTCGGCTTGCTGTACATGCAAAATTCCAAACAGGGACTTGAGTTTGTAGAAAAAAAATGAATAGAAGCTTTTAAGAGGCTGTCCATGAAGAAATCAGTTAGATCCTATATTATGACAGGCACATTGCATAATTGATCCCACTGAATTTTGGTTACATTCTAAAGCTGAACCTATAGAAGTGTCGTAACGTCGTCAATATAAACATATCTACCATGGATTGCTCAAAATATGATATATTGTGTACAAAATCAAGGAATAATCTCCCCTAATTTCATATTTTTTGTGCTTTCTATATAATTTATTACTCTAAATTCGTTGCCCGTAAATTAAAAACCGAACTCAATTTTGGAGATTATAGATGTTTGTGATTCCTAATGCTAATAGATTTTTAAAAACAAAATTTTTCATGTGCCAGCTACTGCCTGACTTTTCTATTGACATCCTCAAATAACAACATATGGTCAGGAAATTATAATATAAAATAAAATAATGATAAAAATATCAAAGATCTTATGATAGTTAAAACTTTTTAGAAAAAAAAAAGAACTCAATACAGTGAAACCTATGGGCAGTTGTTTTAATTTACTACAGTTATAACACATGACTTGATTACACTCTACATGTTATTTGATTACCACATGACTAAAATACAACATACACCGAAGTTACTGTTCACTTAAAAAATATTGTTAACACTTTCCTGGTATTAATATTATCATCGTCTGTTTTTAGTATCCAAGTATTAAAAATACAATATTTTACAAAAATTAGAAAAAAATATGGCATTTCCTGATATATTTGCAAATACCAACATCTACTTCACACAAAATAGATGGAACATTTACAGAATTACAATAAGATGACTATCGATAACAGAAATACGACTAGATCGCTATCATGGTGGGGATTTTTGAATCCCCTGATAGTCCTGTCCCCAGATAGTTGTTTGACAACGGAAAACCAACATAATGAGTTATGGATTTATATCTTGAAGGTGCCAAAAATCTCAGGCCACAGGACATTTAATTATTGATTATATCCTTTACAATAAATGTCTAAAGTCATCATTGCTTTGACAATTTACTGCAAATGTAGTATTTAAATTGATACTTAAGGGAATACTGTAATCTGCTATTAATCGGCAACTTTTCCACTCTCTATTACAAATGATATGTATTATATTGAAAACATTGTCAGCATGAAATTATCTGTGAATGTATTTGGATTGGGTATTTTATATAATTTACTGTAAATAAAATCCAAGAAAAAAGTGAATAATGTCATGACGTCTCTGGCCATAAGCTGTACAACAGTGTAATGCAAGTTTAAGTACCTAGACAATTGTTTTAGATCATCAAGACTTTACAGGGGTATTAGGTAATGATGGGTAATAATCGCTTTATGACTTCAGTGATGACCTATTATAGGTGATCAAATAACTAAATACCGAAGTTACAAAACAATGATTGTGAGTAATAGTACAAAAATATTTCAAAAAATATCTTAGTCTGAAAATAAGACCAACATTGCTTGATTTACCATCGCTGTTGTGTTGTGACATCTTCCGCTACAAAGTGTGTACTTAGTCCAGTGTTTCGACAAGGAATGCTACCATACAAAGTAATTATTTTATAAAGTCATATGAAGTATGTGACAGCGC
Source organism: Modiolus philippinarum (assembly GCA_002080025.1). Classification (NCBI taxonomy): domain Eukaryota; kingdom Metazoa; phylum Mollusca; class Bivalvia; order Mytilida; family Modiolidae; genus Modiolus; species Modiolus philippinarum. The sequence goes on along the minus strand of MJUU01007445.1, from coordinate 96,228 downwards.
GAAATACTTTACCTGGATAAATCGGAAGACATTATACAGGGCTTGATCAATGAGAAACCTCGGTCAGTAATCTCCCTGTACCAAGTTAGTTATATATAGTTTAAGTGGGGATAATTTTCATTTAAGGTAGATGGGTAGTCTTCCGCCATTTTGAATTCGTTATTTAAGTTGTTGCGGTATTATCTGCTTTTCAAATATGCAAATATTTTTATTTGCAATAAATCAATCAATATTATATTCATAATACAATATGCAAAGGACCTACATGGAGTTGAATTTACATGTCTTTATCTAATAAGACGAGGTATGGTAACATGATAATTAAATAAGTTGGAACAAGATATTTGAAAAAGGGAGATAATCTGATAAAAATATTTTACATAAATATCACTATGAAAATTCACATTTTATAAATTTTATGGAAAACAAATTCGGTGACCCCCATTTTTCTTTATATTTTTTGAAAGTATGTTGAAAGGGCTAACACATGAAAAAAGTAGAACAAAATCTATGGAATAGTTTTAAAGAAATCAACAATATACCTGTTTTTCCCTATATATTCATTAGAAATATTCGATTATTTTGATATCAGTTATTTTAAAAACAAGCACGGTGACCCCCCTTTTTTATTATTTTATTTCAATGCTAATATAATAAGGAAACTTTCCTGAGAAAATAAAGAAAATCTATGGAAAAAAATTTTGGACTACCCATCTACCTTAAATGTCAAAATATGGTAATTAGAATTATCTCCACTTTGAAGCATACAAAACTAACTTGGTACAGGGAGATAACCGACCGAGGTTTCTCATTAAGTTTATATGCTATCATTATCAAGCCGTTCGTAAGCATAAAAGTGTAATATAAGTTTTATCAAAGTGCAAGACGAGTCCTTCAAAATAAATCGAATCGCCTTGGTCACTGCTGACGTTACACGCTGTCGATTTTCAATTTACAGCTATACTCGGATGTGGTAAATATTGACATACAACAACAATACTAGAACAGACTATGAACATAACAGGGACTTACACTGAATGGTCATCACTCAGCTTTTAAAAATGGGTAGAAACTTAAACATAATTCTTTATGCTCTCTTTGAAATGAAAATGACTGTTGGAGGTCATATCATATAGCAGCTGAAGATGTATTGTGTAGTGATGTATTATAGACCATTCAAAGACCTATCAAGACATCAAACCAATTTGAGTGAACAGATGAGTTGTACGTATTCAAACGGCTATGAATGTTTTCTCTGCACTTGAGCCATTTTCTATTGATTGCAAAATATTGAAGTCACTAGTCAAAAATTGTCGGAGAAAAGGTTATGCTTTGATCAATTTTCTTCTGTGGACACAAGCTCCATGATTTCACAATCTATTATAATCTGTGGTGTTTAATCAACTTAACAAATATTTACTTAAGAACATCATATGCCATCAAGTAGTAAATTGGATGATAAAAACAGATATGTCTGAAATGGGAAAATCCTCTTATGTTTTTGTATATGAACGTCGATGAAGTATAATTCCATCGACATCACATTTGATCAAAGATGTGTTTGGTTACATATTAGCAATTGATCCTACTGTAAACGTTACGATATGGCTGTGTTTGGTAACCGAAGCAAAACACGTACAGACTATTACTGTATTCGGCTGACATATTGCAAAACTTCTTTTATCATCATTACGAGTTTTGTCCTTAGACAAATTAGGTTGAAAAATAGAGAAAGAGTTGCAAATTGTGTGCAGGGTGGTTTCTAATTAAACGCAGCTGACATTCAATTGACAAGCAGCTTCTCCATAATTTGCCTTAACTGACTATATTGTGTGGTCATTACCAAATAATTGTTGATCTTTAAGTGTTGCATTACAATATTTAATACATCTCGTTTTAATTCAATAGTCTTAGTTTTCCTTTTATGTTAATTCATTTTCCAGTTCTTTTCGTATCGATGTTTTACCCAACCGATTGTAAAAAGGACAGGAGTCGAAACTTATTTTTCAGTTTAGCAATGGGATGTTCATTGTTCGAATTTAAATGATCATCATAAGACTTATCTATGTGTAATTCGCCGTTTCAGAAACTAAAGCATTGTGGGTATAGCATACACCAAAGTATTTTGATTGGTCAAAGAATGTAAATAACGTTGCGTCAATGGTTGAAAATCGATTGTCCGTACACCAAAATTTAAAATACAATCACTGTACCCATAATTCATTAGTTTCTGAAACGGCGAATTACGAAAACAGAACGTTAACATAAATAAAATTCCATTGAATGTATGGTTAAACATCACAGAACGCATGTATTGAGCCTTTTCAGTGGGAATGAAAAATAAAACGGAAAATTTTAATGTTCCACAAAACCTTAGTACAAAGAGGGGGTATGGATGTATTGTTGTATAACTTTGAGGATAAATCTAGACTTAGATTATACACTCACATTTGCTAAAAATCAAAGATAATAGAATTAACACATACAAGAATTTCATTCGAAACACAAACTTCTCTCGAGTTTTCATCCAAAAGATATACTATATCACACAGTCAAGGGTATTTTTTATAAAAATGCTGAATAATCATAAGTCACATGTGTATACTTGAAAATCGAAAAGTTATATCAGTCCCTTGTGGAAAAACGTTTCGGTCCAAACTTTGAAAATCTATTTTAAATTGGTACGAGGATGAACCTTTTCGCTGTCGACCGCCTTTCAATAGAGATTGCTGTTGATTTGCTGCTGGACGCTACTGCAATGGAAGGGGAGGTTTGTCGCGCCATAAAAACTGTTAACCCACCATTTCTTTTTAAATGCCTGTTCCAAGTTAGAACCATGGCGTATGACAATATTTCCGATGGTTTTAGCACCTGCTTTTCTTTTTGTCTTTTGGATTTAGGATCTTGAAAATTCTGTTTGGTGAATTCGTTATCACCTCATTGATTATTTTTTTTAATGCAAAGAAGTTTTGAAAATTAAAACACTTCTTGGATTATAATCAATCAGTTTTTCATCTTGGAATACCCATACATAAGAGTAGTTTACCGGTTTTTCCACTTTGTTATTTATTTTTTTATATCAAAATTCATTACTGTTTGAAATATTGATTTTTCATTCCATATGTTTTACTTGGTGGATTTCTTACCTCTTACTTCGATATTTTTGGCAATTTGTACTTCTTTCAGACTGTTTTTTGGATTCGGGCTCTCAATATTGTTGATACGAGAGGTTAATCTTTGTAGAACGTGTACAATATCCCATAATTTATCGTTTATTTGCCACCTATGTACTTTCGCAATGTGGAAAAAACTATGTATATTCCACAGTCTGGTGGACCAGCTGTGCTAGTGGGATTTCGCCAACGCAGTTGACTTGTTGACTCGAAAATCTTTGATTATGGTTTAAAAAAATTGATGTTTTTATCAAAATCCAAATTAGTTAAAATACTGTAACTTCATTCAGTATATTACACTGGGTTTCAAATTGTTTATTTTTTTTTTGCAATGAACAATGATTTTAGACTATTTATGGATTATGGTTTTCCACACTGTATTATTTTTATGCTCCTGATAAGAGGTTACTGCTTTTGAAACATGTATATGGTATAACTTTACAGATAATTATACAACTTGGGTATTTTTGTGTTTTGAAATCACTGGGTCGATATAACTAAATTGTTTCCTTGCGTTATAAATAAATTTACTGTTCAAAATTCAAAGATAGTGCGAACCGAACCGTCAGTCTAAAACGAACAGTCCAATTTACACCCATTATAATACCAAGGCTTCAATCCATGTATTGCACTCGGTGGATGTCCTTGGTGCTGTATTTGGGCTTTTATTTACACATTTGTGATAAAAAGTAATTTTTTGTATGTTTTGGATTATAGCTTTCAATATTATTTGATTCTAATACTGATGATCAAAGAAACGTGTACAGTAAAACTTAATTTAATGTTTATTTTTTTTAACTTGATTATATTAAATTTTGAATTTTATAATTATTTTATTTGATAACAAAAAGAAGACACTATAGTTTCAATCTAATGTTAAAAGTTATACGAACGTCACAGACATGCATCACACAAACGGCATTTGAAATGACATCAAGTTACTTAAATACATATCTTACGGTTAATAAAAAGATAATCTGCTAGTTTTTATTCTCAATGGAAAATCTAGGGACAATGTAGTACTGTGATATTATATAACACTGATGTATCCAAATTTGATTAATAATAAAATCGTCTGTAAAACAACTATAACTAGATATACCAGACAAAATTGAATATTAGGTTAATCTACATTCTTCTTGGGGCTAGAGTTTGGCGTTTATGATATTAGAAAAGACAATCAACAACCAACCCACTTCATGTATTGAAAAAAAGTATACAAATTACAGTTTGTTGCCTGTAGCTCTCTCATGTTTGCAATAAAGGTTGAATAGTCATATATTCTGAATACTTGAACCGTTCCCAAATCAACGTATGATCTAATATAAGGTCGCTAGGTTTTTGTACTACAATATTCTTAATTATGGTAATGATAACTAAACACCGAATTTACTGAGATGTAAATTCCTGATCTCACCCATGGTTTTTATTGGGTCCGTGTTGTTCATCTGTATGTGTGTCTTCGTTTTTCTTTTTTGTCCCGTACTCAAGTGGTGTCCTTGTTTCTTGGTGTTTCCGATGTTGCCTTTCTCCATGGATTGTTCGTTCTTTGACTGACGGTTCGGTTCTCACTTACTTTACTGAGAATTTAGTTTCATTTCACAACTTGTGTCTCTTTAGGGCATATCAAATCAAAACAACTGGACGTCCATAAACCGAAATATGTGTAAAAGCTGATAGAGAGCAGATATATTTATAGGATCTTATAAAATAATCCAAAATCATCTAAGCACAGAGTTATGCATGTGGGAGATACTCCTTACTTAAAAAAAATCTTAACTTTAGATATTGCAAGTCTCCAAATAAAATCAGTTTTCGGGCCAGCACAGAAGCACTGGCTACTGGGTTGGTGAATACCCATAGGGACTCACAGTCACCGAGCAGAGACATCAACCCAGTGGTAATAAAAAATTAAGAATTTAGTCTCTGCATGTCGCTATTAAATATTTGGAAGTCCATAAACAGAAATTAGTGTATTTTTGCCCTGATAAGATGTTTCAACATATATTGTTACATTACGTTTCATTATATTTCTCTGTTTATTGTTAAGGTTTGAAAAAAAATTGTGTCAGAAGTAAATACAAGGCCATGTTAAACGAATAAAGTACGATACTTTGATCACTGTTCTACATCCAAAACATAAGATACATTAATTTGAACTATTAACATAACAAAAAAGGCAATGATTTTCATGTATGTTAGACAATATCAAACTTTATTCAGGGAAAGTGTCTAATTATAAAATCAACTAAATTTGTATCATCCATCTTCAAATCAACATGAAGCAACTCAAAGCTTAAGGCAATGTGGGAGCATTCCACTATTTTAAATTCGAGTTTTATTCACTTAGGTCCCTAAATGAGCAAAAGTTACAGACATTTAATTTGGACAATCCTAAAATAAAAGTATTTGATCCATTTCTCTTACTTTAGACATTATTTAGCTAAAAATCATGATTGTATTTTTATTGTAATGAAAATATAAACATGGGGGAAATTTTTTTGAAAAAATACATTGATATTACAACGAAAATTTGAATTTTCTGAAATTATTAGAAAATTAGTTGGATGACAACGCGAAATGACGAAGGGAGCCACTACCATATTACTGTATTGTATGAGTTTTCCCCCAGGAAAGTGTCACGTTTTTCCTGTCTTGCAGTTTACAACAGGGCATAATTCTTGGCATTATTTTCATAGGAGGGTTATTATCTATACTTGAAAATATTGTGAGAGGAATTTTTACCATGTTTCTGCTCTGAATATTAATTTGCGAAATGAGTAGTCAGATATTCATATAAATTACCAAATATAATTGTTATGATGCTGAATTTGTCATATGGAGGCGACTTTCATTTTCTGGTCAGTTCATACCAGGGTACAGTATTAGAAATTGAACGGTGTCGCCTTTTGCAGGGGTCATCGGCTTATAGATACCATACCAAGCTTAAGGATCAGTGGCAGTTCCAAGGGTTGACACTCACTCTTCATTTGTTTTTAAAAATTTCAATACAAAGTCTACCTTTGTATAAATTAAACGAAATTATATCTGATTCAGTAAAGGCAATTTGGAAAATTTCACATTTTCAGCATTTTTGATGATATGGCTGGTGAACCAATTTTTTTTTTGGCATTCTTATTAATACTTGTCAATATATTAACATCTTACACTTTTGAACCCCTGCACCACCTTAAGTCTTCAGATTTGTACATTTTTTTCCAAGAAAGTAATGGACAACATTTCCTTGATAATTGATTACAAGATTCAATTGCTGAATGATTTTTCTACTTTTAATATCAGACAAAACGAGATATTTATTTGCTATGTATGTGAATCTTTTAAATCAACATGAAGACCATTCATCCGCCAATACGTTCTTCTAAGAAGACCTTTAGCATTGAGATATAAAGCATGCTCATCATTCTTGGTGTTCCTCAAAGCTATAGCATCTGGGTATTCATTACTCATATTGTTTTCAAAGCTTCCTCTCATATCAAAATATAAAGCATACTCATCACTCATTGTGTTCCTCTAAGCTTCCTCTTGTATCGGGATATAAGTCATACTCATCACACATTGCTTTTCTCCAACCTTATGGACATGTAAATGTTACATGGCATTTATCAGCTATGTATCGTAAAATATCACCCCGTTAACAATAATATGAAGCAAAGGGTCGAGAGAGCGCTAACAAACGAGCCCCAAGCTTAATATTCTTGTGAGCAAAATGATATTTTACAACTTACCAGCTATAAAAATTCCTAATACTTGTTTATCGTCTTTTATTGCCTATTTCTATACCGTACATAGAAAGGTTTTGTGTCAAATTCGCTCAAAGTTGCAAGGAAAGTCGATGGAAAAAATGTTTTGTACTTATTTTATGACTTCACAATATTTTTCGAGTCAACGCTATTTAATTTACGAATGTTTGATCCAACCATTCAAGATCTCGAAAAAAGTCGCGGTTTTTATTGCAGCACTTATTCATTGTTCATATTTTTCTTCTCGTTCCTTGGCACCTGAAGAGATGGTGGTTCTGCTGCCTCAGCAAGTTATCAGCGACCTCCTAGTTCCATAGTTTTTGTCACGTTTCGTTTGTATTTATTTCAATGGTAACAGTAATTTGAATACAAAATTAAAGAGAAAATATATAATAAATATCTCATGGAATCATATTTATTTCTTTAACGAATAAAAAAGACATCGCTTGCCAAACGTTGGTAGAATTCCTCTACAACTCAATATCACCTCCTTGATAAGTCCATGTCAATTGGATACGGCTTTGGTGGAGGTACTCTAGAGGCTGAGATAGCCGTAAGGAAAGAAGATAAAAAGCATACTCATCATCATCAGTCTTTGTGTTCCCTCAAGCTTCCTTTAGAATCGGGATATAAAGCATACTTATCACTTATTGTGTTCCTCCAATCTTCCTCTTGTATCGAGAAATAAACCAAACGCGTCATTTATTGAGTTCCTCTAAGCTTCACCTTGTACCTGTATATAAAGCATACTCATCACGTTCCTCCAAGCTACCTCTAGTACCGTGATATAAAACACACTCATCACTGATTGCATTCCGCTGACTTCTTGTATTGAGAAATATAGAATATTGCAATATCAAATATTTGCTTTGGTATCCGTTTGGGTTATGTATCACGGTTTAAGTACAGTCTGAATCCTGTTTTCTTCTTTGTAGATGAAACACTGACGCTGATATATCCCACGGGTATTATTTTGATAAATACGTCGCTTCCAGGTGACATGGAACAATCATATATCTCTTAAATCTTATTCCTAATAACAGTTTATGTTTCATATATTTCTTAGAATTGATCATGCTGAAAACTTTATACCTTACAACATCGGAAAACGTGTCATTTGAGATCAGAGGAAATAAATTGATGTTGCATTTACATGTATATAATGAAATTATCAGATTTAATGGTTCTGATTTTCAACAGGATTTCCTGAATAATTAAATAAACCAGTTTAAATCAAAGCTGTTTGAAATTCATTACGTAGCTGTTAAAGTGTTCCTGGAAAGAAATAGAATTCCAACTTTTTAAGCACTAATGGTAGTGAATGTAAATACAAACCCGCATGGAGCGTGATATTGTTGGCTTTGAGTGAGTTCTTATGGCGTTTTCAATATCACGGCTTTTGTTCTGTTATGCTAATTTGACGAGTTTTGATTTTTTTTATTGACTTCAAGGAGTGGTAAAACATTTAAAATAAACACATGAAAGAAAGCTTTCACACGTATGATTGTACAATGGATTCTGACTGAGAAAATGGCATTAATTGGAAATTGCGTTAGTATAATAACAATTAATGTTTTAAGACGGCCAATACAGCATCATTAATTTGAATACAAAAAAAAACGAATATCGTAGATCAAGTAACCGAAGAGCAAAGGTTCAAAAACACATTGCAATGGAAACAAAGAGGCAACACATAAAGTTGTCTTTCTGAATAATTTACGAAGTTTAATACAGTCATTTGCTGAAGTAAGAGTAATATAAAAACCTAGCAATGAGCATGTACCTGATCATGGAGAAAATTAAGTTTCTCTATTTTTTGTATTTTGGCACCATGTCTTTTGGGCTATTGATTGTGTTTAAATCCTAAAATATCATTTGTGTTGTTTGGATTTTCTTTGCACCATACAGACATCAAACTGTTGTTGGGATTTTTTTCTGCACCATACCTCTCCAACTGTTGTTGGAATTTTCTCTGTACCGCACTATCTTCAAACTGTTGTTGGGATTTTCTCTGTACCACGCAAACTTCAAACTGTTCTTGGTATTTTCTTTCTCTGCACAATACAGATGTCAAACTCTTGTTGGGATATTCTCTGCACCATACAGACCTCAAACTGTTGTTGGGACATTATCTGCACCATACAGACATCAAACTGTTGTTGGGATATTCTCTGCACCATACAAACCTCAAACTGTTGTTGGGATATTCTCTGCACCATACAGATCTTAAACTGTTGTCGGGATATTCTCTGCACCATACAGACATCAAACTGTTGTTGGGATTTTCTTTCTCTGCACCATACAGACATCACACTGTTGTTGGGACATTCTCTGTACCGTACAGACACCAAACTGTTGTTGGGATATTCTCTGCACCATACACCTCAAACTGTTGTTCGGATTTTCTCTGCACCATACAGACATCAAACTGTTGTTGGGATTTTCTCTGTACCATACAGACATCAAAAGGTTAAAAGGTTGTTGGAATTTTCTCAGCACCATACAGACCTCAAACTGTTGTTGGGATTTCCTCTGCACTATACAGACATCAAACTGTTGTTGGGATTTTCTTTGCACCATACAGACCTCAAACTCTTGTTGGGATATTTTCTGCACCATACAGACCTCAAACTGTTGTAGGGATATTCTCTGCACCATACAGACATTAAACTGTTGTTGGGATATTCTCTGCACCATACATACATCAAACTGTTGTTGGGATTTTCTCTGCACCATTCATACATCAAACTATTTCAGACACTTTTGTCTTATGTTATTATGTTTTGTTAGCATTAATTGAAAAAAATGTTATCCACGCATTTTTACTTCGTTAATTTAGTAAAGGTTTTCTTTGTTAACGAGATGTTTTAAAGATTCCGATATTTCTAAAATAATGATTTTAACCTTTTACAGACACGGTATTTTTATGTATTCTCCGTCAAAGCCAATTATCATTGTGTTATGATTAACTTACTATCAGAGGAAAGTACAAACAGCAAAGTTTAGATAATCAAATACTGCAAGTTTCCCTGATCTTCGACCCTGTTTAGAGCTCGAAAAAAGATAACCTACCAATCACAAATAAGAGGAGATATTTAAATGAATCTTACGGTATGCTGATTGAACAAAATACAAAATTGATTCCTTTTTTCATGTACAAAATTTATCAAACCAAAAGAAGGCTTCTATTAAAGACAGTCCTTATAACAATTATAACAATTAGTTGAAATCTATTGATTTTAGATTTGCTTATAACCAACTAAAGTCGAGATGGGAACCTAATAACAACGCTCTTGTTGCATTCCCGTCTTAAAATAAAAAAAAACATTAAATTATTCATAGCATCAATTATTTGGACTTTCTCATTGGCATACTTATTTTCATGGCCGCCTTATTCATCAGGACTTGGTATCATACCATCATTAAAAGAGATCTTTAAGATATAAGTCCCTTGTGGAAAAATTTGACGTTTCAGTCTGAACTGTGATTCAAGAGTCTTCATCAACTGGGATGAACAATTCTTTTCATTCTTTTCATTGTCTGCTAACTTTCAATAACAGCGTTAGATTTGCTAATGGACACTACAGTAGTTGCTCCGTAAAATAAGTTGGAACCGGTCTGTCTGGAAACGAACAATAGCACATCGGAATCGCCAAGAAAATAAAGGTGCCTTCAAGATGAAGAAAAAGAATAAAAAGCGTTGTACCACTGCTTGTTTTACCATGTATTTGTAGAGACTTTGTCTCATGTTAATTTACTCCATATCCTTTCATTTTTAATCAAACGAGTATAGCACATAAAGGATTAAGAATTGTCAGAAAAAACATAGCTTGCCGGGAATTAGAGTGACGTCATTGAAAGTTATGCATTTTCATAATTGTAATATTTTGGTAATTTTTAAATGTGATACAAGGAAGTCACATAGCAAACAGGAACTTTCTACCACTAAAAGAATAAATTTTAGAAACAAGATTCCTTTTTTTTACTGCCTTTAAGCGGTCCAGAAGATTGTTATATCGCCCGTTAATTTGGCGACGTCAAGTTATGGGAAACATACCCTTGCAGTAATTAGGCCGATATAGAAGTATCTGTGGGCAGATAACTCCATGACTATGTTGAAATGGGGTTCCTATATGTCTTTGCGTTTTAAGTATTAAAGTAAGCAACCGGGTTTTATTAAGATAGTTACTGAATTTACTGCAGGGTAGCGAAATTGCTGGGGTTGTAAACTCCATATATTCTTGCGTAGTTTGAACGTTTCTAAAAAGAAAAGGGAAGTTTGAAGTGAACCATCACGATAAAATTCAAGGAATGAGGCCGATATAGAAGTGTCGGTGGGCAAATAACTCCATGACTGTTGAAATGGGGTTCTTATTTGTCTTTGCGTTTTCAGTATTAAAGTTGTATTCCTTCAAGATATTTAAAAAGATGGTTAGAGAAAAATTACACATAACTTTAACTGTAAAATATCTTAGTAACACGTCCACAAAATTTAAGTTGAACTTGAAATGTAGTCTTTCATATGTTCATAAGATATTTACTCCAAAGGAAGCTCAAATCACATGGAAATTGGAAACCAGAGTATGAAGGACGGACAAGAAGAACTTCATATACTTCCTGGCCTCTTAAGGTAGGGTATAAAAACCGTTTTCTCTTTCTAATGGGTTTTTACATATTATATAGCATTCTACGATAACAGTAAAGTAGCGAATAATGTCAAAGACAGAGTTGTAGAAATGTCTACAGTGGTTTTATTGAATCAGACGGATATCTCGTTACAAATACGGCCTTTTTATGTTTGACGTAATTAAATTGTTTAGACGGGTCATATAAAGCTTCTATAAAGCTTCTATTTGATGTTTAAATGAAGTAACAAAGTAACTACTAATGGGCATGTGAGATAATGACTACAATGTTTGTTTAAGTTATTGTAGCAAAAATTGTTGATAAGATGGAAAGGACAACATACAAAATCAACTAAAATGTTATTGTTTTTATCGGAAAAAATGTTTTGAACAAATAAAACAGGCAAATGGTGTAAGGGACCGACCATTTAACCTGAAGGGGGGTTATGGTTTTTTTTTCTGGACAGAAACTTTTTTTCGCTCTTTTTTCACATGTATCAACAAAATGTATTTTTTTTTCAAAATTCACATTAGTTTTTTGGGGCAAAAAGCCTCCTTCAGAAATTTTTTTCATCATTTTGGCAGCCAAAATATTTTCACATAAAATCGGCTCCAAAATATTTTTTAGAAAAAAAACATAGCCCCCCTCCCTTCAAGTTAAATGGTAGGTCCCTAAATGTCAGTTACAAAACTTTCCCTTACCTATAAGGATTTAACACATTTTAGTCTTTATTTGACCATATCGTCAATATCACTAATTAACTTCAAGAAAAGTTCGACTTTTTAGCAAAGATTACATCGGCAAATGAATACCGAAGCAAGAACGAGGAAAAGAGGAATTCTAAAATCATAAATCCAAAATCACGGCAATTTATATCCAACACGAATTGAGACAGTATGACAAAGACAATACAAATAAACTAGCAGTGTGAACCCCTGCAAAAACTGAGATATCATCAGGTGCTCCGGAAGGGTAAGCATGATCTGCTCCACGCGTGGCACCCGTCAAGTCCGATTCTGCACAGTCTGTGTTCGTCAGATAATAACTCTGGATCTACCCAAAGATATATATTCTCATATATGTGAAATAGAAACATTGTAACGGTCTGTCAGATCATGGTGACGACCGTAAAACTTATGTAGTGACAATTACAACAGTGACTGAACATACTCTTGATGTATAAGTTTTGGAGACAGTAATTTCGCTCTGTTGACAAAATCGCTGTACAAACTACAGGCACGGCAAGAGCAAATGAGTTGTGAAATATACACGCCATATGCCGGAGATGTGGAAATATTACTGCTCAAAAAACACTATTTGAAAGTCGAAATCATCACGCTTGTCGTAAAGTTTTGTTTTCAGACGTCCAGAGTTGTCAATGTAGAGGTATAGGTCCAGGTATGATGCTGATGATGGTGTATCAGTGGTCTTTTTAATTTCGAGTTCATTTCGGTATATAAGATGAAGGTTATCCTTAAATTGAGGATTGTTCAAAGAAAGTACATCATCTATGTAACGTAAGCTGAAATTAAAGGACTTGACTAGCTTATTGTCTTTTTTCTTAACTAGCCCTTGTACGAACCTGGCTTCATACGAATAAAGAAACAAATCTGCTTAAAGTGGCGCAAAATTGGTCCCCATAGGTATCCCTATTGTATGCTGGAAAACTTGCCCCCAAATTCTACAAATATGTTATCAATCAAGAATTCCAGCCTCCTCTGTATACGTTTTGTGTGAATTAGTGTGATGTTTAACAAAATAGGCCCCATCTTTTCCTATCACTAAATATGAATATCTTCTTTCACCCTTTTTAGTACAGAAAGACTGATGTATTAAATCCCGGAGTACTGACTTCAGCTTATCGTGTGGAATAGTAGTAGAGAAGGTAGAAAAATCAAATGTTTTGACACTGTTGCAGTGGCTGAATTCAGTTGAAGATAGATAATCTAATAAGTCTTTCGAGTTTTTGAGAATCAACATCTGATTCACTCCACTTGTTGAGTATGCTTTATCACTATATATCTTAAGGCAATCTTTGACTGCAGTAAGTAATGAAGTTAAGAGCTTAGAAAGGGGTTCTGTTGTGCATTTGGCAGACCAAGCAATGTATCTCTGTTTGCAAGGGCATTTATGTAATTTAGGTACCCAGTAGTTACAAAGCAGGTTGCTACTCTCTTCACCCAAACTGATACCAAAGGAAGACAATACTGATTTATGAGTATCTCCTTCCTTGGTATGGTGGAGAGTTTGTATTTGGGGTTGCCAAATGGATTGTCAATACCCATCTCCTTCATTAAGCAGAAAAAAGAATTCCAGGGTTCAGTTTGTCTATATGCAGATGTCACGTAAAGAGACAATTATCATTCAAACTTTTCTTTAAAATGCCAGCACAATTACTTTTCTTACCAATAAAAAGTTTATTATGCATATCAATAAGCCACCATGAACTGCAACGCTGCAAGGATTTACCTGCAACCTTCAACCCAAATACTGATTTGAAAAAAAAACAACTTTTTACTGTCATATTACTAACATATAATTTAAAAGTGGTAAGATGAAGAACAACAATAAAGCGTTGTTGCATTGCTTGGTTTTTCCATGTATTTGTAGAGATTTGGTCTCATGTGCATTTACTCCATATCCTTTCATTGTTAACAAAGACGATACACAAACAGCCAACCATACTTATTTCAGACACACGAGTCATCCTAGTAAGATCTCACTAAAGCTAATTCCATTTCCACTGATAATAAATTACTTGAAGGTCATAGTAAATTATAATGGTTTGAAGGTCAAAGTAATTCATAATGGTTTGAAGGTCATAGTAATTCATAATGGTTTGTAGGTCACAACATCTCACAGTAATTTGAAGGTAAGCTTTTCATAATGATTTGAAGCAAAACGTCTATAACTTTTGTACAAGAATCAATGATGAAAAACATATCGTCATATAATACTTGATCAGCTATGCTTGAGACAAACATATAAGGGAGACCAATACAAAAGCAGAACAGAATTAAATGCCAAAGTAAACAGCACTGACTTTTATCCAATATTAAGGCGTATTATTATGTTATCAATATAAATTCAACATCAAAGATATTGTAAACATCTTGAAATCCACAAAATGTCACGAATCGCTGTTGACCCTAAAGCAACTCAAATGTCAACTTTCTCTTCTGTCGTCAATGTAGATAGTACAAACATAGAATCCACAACAGCATCTAGTGAGAAACAGCATTTCTGCACTAGAGATAGTTAAACTTTCAAATTTTTAAAATATTTGAAAATTTAACTATCGTACCCACCTTTTCTGATGATCCCAAATAAATGTGATTTTGCAGCGTGACGTCATCAGGCATTGTCGCCTTTTTTCATGGCGTCACAATGGTATAGTCGGAAAACGGCAAACATACTTGACGTCATAATTGCATTTTAACCAATTAAGTATCGAGAACACTTTATTCGATGGTTGGTTAACATTTTGATCTCCTATGACCTAAAATTGACGAGATCAGCATAAGAATTAAAGAAAAATGTTTAACTGTTAAAAAGGAAATGGAACGTGAGCATGCATTGATTCAAGAATGTGGGAAATTCTTCATTTTACGAGAAAGTGTGTTGTTTTCTTTATAAAAAATTAATTGATGATTGAGGTTATTGGATATTCTGGGTTCTGTTGTTACCTGGATCTATCATTCCAGTGTTTTAATCTTTCGCGCTTTGAAAGAAACAACTGTTTTGACTTTGAATAATTCACTTGCAGAAATGCGATACAAAATGAATAATTTCAAAACGAAAACTTATTTTATTATATAAACAAAGGATAACAAGAAACATTTAAAATTGCAATTACATACCACAATCTGCTAGGGGACTGCATAATAAATATGCAATACGCTTGAACTTACTGTGAGGTATGAGCAAAGATGTGTAAACGCGACGACTCACTCCCAAACTTTGTAAGTGAAAGGCCGCGTTAACACATCCATAAACTCCTCCTAAATTACTTTTATTTCTTATAATTCCAATTCTTTGCACTTTAAACATTGTATCACTGCATTTTACTTCGGAGTGTATTCATGGGCAAAAAGCGTTTATCGGAAAAATAACTTCTTTTTTCCATAACATTAATCAGTGCAATTTAATCAAAATAGATGTAACACCAAAATGATTTTAAAATTAGTTCCAATTTCTTTAAAATGAGTTATATCTTAAAACTAAATTTAGGGTATGAAAATCTATAAATGTATTAATTGACATTAATTTATTAGTTTGATTTTTACTGTGAGTCTTTTTGTGTATTTATTTTTAGCCATCCACCACACATGGGGGAGGGTTTGGATCCAAGAAAACGAGTTTAACCCCGCCGCAATTTTTGCGCCTGTCCCAAGTCAGGAATATGTTGGTCATTGGCCTGTCCTTGTCTTCTTATAAAATTTTAGTTTCTTGATATTTGGGTTATTGGATGTGGTTTGTTTCCATTGATTTATTAACTTTTTTACCTTTTCGAGGCCATATAGGGAGTACTATATGGTGTAAAGTTCCTCACAGTGTTGAATGGAATGTTGTCTCCTTGACATTTACCCCATTTCCTTTCTTTTTCATATTTACTTAAATTATCTGGAATGTTAAATAATAACTTAAATACACAGGTTCAGATAATGAATTGTTAAAGATGCTGTAGAATTGTATTCCAACATTGATTCTCTTCATAATGATGTATTTTGTTCACTCCCTATTTATTTTTTTCCAGTATCCATAACTGCCTGACATTTTAGTTACAGAAAAATGGAGTGAATAGATACGTGATGAATTTGCATAACTACCAGCAAAAAAAATCGATCAAAGTCCATCCTATTATTTCTCACAAATGAAAAATGTTATGAATAAATTTACAAAATAGCCATAAAAATGTTCATACAAGCACTGTGTTTCGTCGTAAAACGTTTCGCAAAAAATATTATGAATAAATTTACAAAATAACCTGAAAATCGTTCATACAAACATTGTGTTTCGTCGCAAAACGTTTCAAGCATATTTAGAGCTACACATCGGCAGTTAAACCTGTATCTACCCAAAAATGTCTATTCTAAATTGCTAAATAGAAATATCGTGGTGACGACCGGGAAACTTTTGTGTTGACAACTGCAACAATGATTGGACATAACATTGATGTAAAAGTTTTGAGGCAGTAATTATGCTCTTTTGACAGAATATCTGTACAAAATATAGGACATAGCGAATGTATGCTAAATGTACACGCCATATGCCAATAATTTGAGAATAAAAAAAATGTTCACTCCTGGAAAGTCGAAATCATCATTGTGGTAAAGTTTTGTTTTCAGACTCCAATGTTATCAGTTAGGAGGCTTAATTATAAGTAATGCTGATGGTAGTGCCTTTAATTGGGTATTTATAGAATGAAGGTACTAGTAATGATCAGTAATCGTTGGTGATTGTTCAAGGAATGAACATCACATGTCACGGAAAATGAAATAACGTGGTTAGCTTATTTATTTTTTTTTCTGAACTAGCTCTCATATGAAACTAAATAAGATAATAAAAGCGTTGTTCTGTTGCTTGGTTTAACATTTAATTGTAGATACTGCCTTATATACATTTACCCCATGCCTGTCCTTTATTGTTTAATGTTTAACAAATAATAGAAAAGGGAAGGGAAACGGGGAATGTGTCAAAGAGACAACGACTAAGAACTCATCTTTACCTAGCACCAAATATGGATACCCTTTCGCCCTTTTCAGTACAGAAAGAATCTCGGAGTATTGACATTAACTTATGTTGTATGTTGAAGAGTAGTACACGAAGAGTGTAGAAAATGAAATGTTTTAACACTGATGCAGTTATTAAGTTCAGTTGATGTAGAAGAGGACACCAAGAATAATTTATTTGTACATGCTATTACTTACTGCAGTTAAACATGACCTCATCTAAAATGCCATAGAGCACAACTATTTTTTTTCATATCTCTTGTAGTTGTCTAAACATCATGAGCTCATTGTACGGGATATATCCATCAGTGATAAAATGAAGTGTCACAATAATTTCAACAAAATAAGGACTTCAGAGATTTTTAACTACTCAAACATTTGTTGAAATTAGAGGATAATTTTAACATTAGACAATTTGGAATATATCATATAACTATGAATCTTGATTGACATCTTGACAGTTAGTAAAATATTCCAATTCCGTGACAAAAACTATGCTTCCCAAAGTAAAAATAATTGAATCAAATAAATTAGACTTCAGGGAAACATCTTTTGCATCAAACTTAGTCAACCTTACACCTATGAGTGTTTTTGTGGTACAACTGTTAGCAAACACTCTGAATTATTCGGATTGTTTTTCAATTTACGGGTGGAGGTTAATACGTGTGTGAAGGTATCAACAAACCATTTCATTTTATACTTTATGGACTCATAAATTATAACATTTTGACAAACGCAATGACTTTCAACGGTGTATTTTCCTTTTGGAGTGATAAACTTCAATTCCGTCATATAGAATCAAAGTTTTATAGCTTATAAGACTCACTTGTTTCGTATTTACAGTGATTTTTATGTCTGTACCACGATTTGACAGACTCCTACAATGTTTCCAGCTTACAAATAATAGAAGGCACCTAATCTAATGTTTATCGAGATAGAAAAAATAAAAAAATACTTGAAAAATGTGTTTTAAAATGTTTTTTGTGGGGGGGGGGGCGTGGCTGGAGAAGGACGACATAGATTTGAATATCAAGAATGGAAGGACAGTAGGTAACACTCACCTGTAATGACCTTAAACCGTCAAAATCTACACCAAAAACACGATTTGAAGGGGGGTTCGCTACTCTGTTTGAAAATAAATAGGATTTCAAATAAATGTGATTTTTTGTCAGAAAATTAAAAAGGAAGTAATTCAAGAGAAAAAAATTGATAGGTTGATGATCTCGTTTTTGAGATTTAAGTGATTGAAAATTTGGCGGGAAACTGGACTCCTCGGATTTTTCATAGGATTGACCACGAATGGATGTGACCTAATAAATAAAATTTAATGAAACTTTTACAGAATACTTATAAAGATGTATGAAATGAAATTATGGGAAAAAATAAGGGGGTCCATAGGCAAATATTTATAATGCTTTTAACTGGATAAAACCAGAGGGTTCCGAAAATCTGACAGAAATCCCAAAACATGAGGAGCGAACCTCCCTAAAGAAAAGAAGATAAACGTAAGATAAGATAAGAACTCGGGATAGCCGAACGTAGTATAAAGCCTATAAAGCAAAATCCTATGGTAGGGTAAAACCGATTTTAGGGTACCCAAACACCCCTTTCGCTATCCAGTTTCTTGCCTGACTTCCAGCACATTTTTGAATTCGAATTCCTCTGTATTTTGGTGCGTTTCTAAAAATTAATCTTAGTTACTAAGTTGCAAAAGATTTGTAAGTAGGATGAATTTATGTTTAGGTTTTACTATGGATTTTCCAACCTCATGATATATACTGTCTAAGACTACAATTCTATTGGGAATATTAGCTGCATATTAATTTCATATCAATATTTCGAAATAAGCATTATTTTTAGTAAAAAATGACAGAATCTTGTCGATGATTTCCATTGTTGTGGCGCCATATCAATGTATTATTTCCTCCAAATCTGAACTTAAAAGATTACTCTTTTATTTTACATTTAGTAATTACGCAAATTTAACACAGCTATACGTAGTCAAGAGGAATTACATCTTTGAGACCACAATGAAAAAAAAAATCGCCATTGATATGTGGGTCCACATCTCATTTCATTGTTGTACTTAGTACTTGATGTAAATTAATACACCGGAGAGAGACCGTATGCCAAGTTTCGAATATGTGTATGTCACTGATGTCTTTTAGCTTGAGGTACACATAGCAGTACGAAAAAAAACAGGCCCAAAAGACGGGAATATTATTAAAATTGAAAGTCAAATATTGGGACCCCATTACATAACTCTTGTCGTTAAATTGCGATGTACACAGACACAGGAATACATTTCCGATTATTAGTCAGAACGCCTCTTTTGGAAAATTCAATATAATAGACTTCTTCTGGAAACTAATTTGGCAGCGAAAAAGTCCCTTGATCACTGAAAACTATATGCTTTCATGTCTTTTTATTATGTGAAAACGAATTCAGTGTAACGTGGAACAGTCTAAATATTAAAACACCGAAGTTACTGTAAAAGTTTCTGCATGACTTTATTTCCATGATAACAGACATTATCACATTAAAAATATTATGACCACATATCAAATTATATATATGAGATCACCGACTTCTATTTAAAACAAGCTTTGGATTGACATGTAATAATGCCTATTCATTTGTGTACCTTGTTCAATACCAATACTACCATTACAAAAAAAAAATATATAGAAGGTACACATTTATATCCAGTCTTTGTATTCTTGATTATCAATCAAATGATATTGGATATAATCTCAGACGATATATTTACATGTACTACAGACAATTCTTATGTTAACTTTATATGTGATTTGAAAAAGAATAGTCAATACTGCATTCTGAACTGCACTTTCTTTTCTACATTGAAAATATGCCCATTAGTAAAATATGCTGTTGAATTCATATGTAAACCTTCAAATGGAGTATTACACAACGGTGTTCCTCAAATCAAATGTCACACTTGTAAAATCGTGATATAACAAATATATATATATATAATACTTTAGATGTAGGTATTCCCGATTAATATAAGAAAGATAACAGGAAACACCTACAATGGCCGTTAACCACAATCACATGCCACAATCCACCAGGGAACCGCACGAGAAAAACAATAAAATGACAAAAGACAAACATGGACAACGATAGGAACTCGGGATAGCCGGACTTGGTACCGGCACTAGCAAGAGTTAGTGGTAGGGTTAAACCGGTTTATGGGTACCCAAACCTCCCTTATGTCCTATGTGATAGGCTTGTGATTTTAACAACATAATGCAGTGCGAGACTGGAACAATTAACTCACTTGTTAGATTCTTATTTATTTGTGAGGTTTGATATACCAATAATTATCTGTTAATGGTTATTGATTATCTACTGGTAACTAATACATCAATTGAAATAATGGCAAGACGATATAACGTCCGAGAACAATGTTATGTCACGCAATATCATATATTGGTACTTGTACTCCTGAGTGTTTTCAGTCTGAGAAACATTTACATTTAAAATGTATATATTTACCATTATGAAAAAGCCATTGCTTGTAAACTTTTGTAAAAAAAAAAAGTTCAGTTAGTATTTGCTTGCATCTTCTTCTTTTTTATTCAAAGTTTTGTGAAATGTAAAACCAATGGCAGGTCGACAATGCTGTTAGGCAATTTATTTGAAAAAAAAAATCGAAACTTCATAGTGTAGCAAAAAGCATTCCTATGTGATGAAGATATGTAGTTTGATGTTGTAATTCTTATTCCCTTTCTACAACTTTGTCGTGATGACAGTGACATTATCATATAATGAGGTGTTATGGGGAGCAAATCATAATATTGTCGAAAGTATTAATAAAAATTTCCACATTTACCGGAGACTATAGATCAAATGGCTGTTATGGGAATGCCATATCGGGAAATGTATTCAAAACTTCATGAAGTAATAGAATAATAATTGGATTTGTTTCTATGGAGATTGCATTTTACATTGGAAAAACTGCATCGAAATATTAAATAAAACGATAAAACTAATATTGCTATGCAAACAATATTCTTTCAACAGAAATTAGTGGTTTAAAATGAACGACACAATCTGGTTCTAGACGGCCCTGAAATAACTCTGAAAATCGAAAAACAAATATATGTTGTCCCAATTTTCCAGAGATCTTTACCCCACTTCAATTGTTATGAAATTTAATAGCCCAACAATAGGTACTACTGTATTTTTGGTATACAGTAAATTAATACCAAAAGTTTTACTTTTACTTATCCCGGCATGACACTTGTAGTTTAAAACAAATGAGTATTTGCAAGCAAAATCGATGTTGACTGATACTTCTGTTAGCTTCAGAAAGGCATCTGTTGAGCAATCTTTTAATGGTTTTCAAGGCTTCAGGAAGTGTAACTGTACATCCAAATGCACAACAAACAGATGCGAATTAATGTAAAATAAAAGGATATCTTTTTAGTAGCCGGTGTCATAGGTCGAATGTGTGTAACAATAAGTAACAATGACGTACATTCTGTCGCCCTGACGTAGTCGGGACTACAAATTGCTTTTTGTCTGTTTTTCTATCATTATTACACTTTTTTTCTTTCTTTAAATGTTTTTGTTCGACATAACCATGCAGTAGCTTAAAATGTTAATTACATATTTCCTTTTTGTAGACTCCAAGTAACCAAATGATTCATATATCCAAAAAAGTGTAAAGTAATGAAACCGTGTAGATCCGAACATTCATATAACAGAAACTATGCAACAGTTTAACCAAAATAAAAATATATGTTGGCAATACCAGAGTTATTACAACAAACTATATCAGATCGAAATTATTCTTCTTTAGTTCAAAATTTACCCCCGATGGCTGCGAGATCGTCAACAAGCTTAAAATAATTGGCAAAGCGCTCTTGCAATCACTGTCATCCGTTGCCCAACAAAATCACTAAGGTCCTAAGCTAGTGGACAGATATAACACATGCACAATCACAGAGCACTCGTCAAGTAAATTGTAAGAAAACTTGGCACTATTAATAGCATAGCGAGATGTGGACACTATAAACAGGTAGTCAGAATAACGTTTGGAAATTACAAAAAAAATAATAGAATGTCAAATTTGAAATGATGATAGTATATCCATATAAGATATTCTCTAAAGAACAAGTACACTATTACTGAAGCATAAAAGATCATACATCTCTCGCACGGGGAATCTGTTTACGGACTCCTCAGTAGAGGAGAGACAAACTCCTGTCTTCAATCTGTTCCTTTTAGTTGAACTTGGGTATTTTTGTACAAACTTGTCAACTTGCATAACATGCATTTTGCATCATCTTGAAGATTTCTTGTCTATTTGTTATAACGCTCTTTTTTCTTTCTCGTTCATGTATTGAAAGTATTTAGATATTGATTCATGCAAAATGCATGTCCAATGTATAAATGTAATAAATATATATGATAAAACATCATAAATGACTGGTATGTGATAATACATCATAAATTACTGGTGTACTGTTAAATTACTTTTGGAGTGTAAAAAAATCCATTGAAGTTTTGGATAAATTACACTACATAAAAAGTCCAGTTTCATCTATTGACAGTTATGATTTTTCTACACTTTATACAACCCTTCCGCAAAATTCGAATAAATCCAAATTGGGACAACTTATTAAATAATCTTGCAAATTTTCGGGTCTCCACTTCATTTGCTGTAACAAAAACATGAAAAAGCAAGGATTCGTCTCCAGTATGACTTACAACAACCATTGCTCCTCGACATGTGTGGATATGAATCTCTTGCTAGACAACATTTTTGTTCGTTTTGGCAACATTGTTTATCAACAGGTCCTTGATACTAATTGTTGCCCTCTCATTGCAGATCCTTTTCTGTTCTTCTACGGACGGGATTTCATAAAACAAAAACTACAAAATGGAACTGTACCAAACAGTGATGAACTTCTTTCATTTTTCAATGACACCAGCAGGTACATTGACGATATTCTTGCTATTAACAATTCCTAGTTTTAACATTATGTCGACATCATTTACACACGCGATCTGAATCTTAATAAAGCAAAACATGATTATAAATGCTGCCTTTTTTGGATCTACGTATCATCATTGACTTTGGTAAAATAATAACTAAAATTTATGATGAAAGGGAAGATTTTTATTTCACTATTACTAATTTCCCTTTTCTTGGCGGTGACGTTCCCCTAGCTCCATCCTACGGGGTGTATATATCTCAACTTATACGGTTCGCTCACATTTGTTCTACCCTTAACGATTTCAATGAGTGTAGCCTTATTCTTAAATCCAAACTTTTACACTACGGTTACAGATTTCATTAATAACTAAATACTTTTAAGAAGTTTTACAGAAGATATGAAAATTTGATGTCTTAATATGATCAGACTCGTAAACAGTTAATTACAAAGAGCATTTTTAAATGCCAAAAAAAAAAATGATAAAAAATCAGGTAAACTCTGGTGTAAGTTACATTTTTTACGTAATAGTGGATATCAACGGGATATTCTACGAAAATCCTTTAACTGGTTTGGGAATCCAGTGACCTGAAAATTGCACTTTTATACTGGCCTCTCGCTGATACTGCCGATGTCTACTGAAATACAAATAAGACGACTTCAAAGTTTACCAAACAATTCGGGAAGTTTTGAGTTTGACTTTCTTTCCGTAGTGCGACAGTGTTTTACCAGCAGACTAGGTTTTTTTGAGCTACCCTGGCAGTTTAGCGGCTAGCACTCTTTGACAACGTTTTGTCATATTCTTTTCTCTTTCAAGATAGTGGTCCTAGAGGAAGACCCCGTTCACACTCACAATATTTGAATCGATTGCGATCGATTCCAATTAGGTTTTACTGTTATCGATTGCAATCGATCTTATTTGGTCCGATAGAAAGATGTGGTCTCAAAAAGATCGATTCAAATAGAGACGATTACGGCTTTGGTGTGAGCAGTTTGGCTCGATTGAGAAATCAGCAAGGGATCGATCGCAATCGGTTCTAATGGGAAAGTCAAAACCTGATTGAGATCGATTGCCAACGATTCAGGTGTTTTACATGTGAACGTTAACGAGTTTTAAAAGAATCGATCTTAATTTGGATCGATCGCATTTAGTTCTAATGTGAACACGGTCTTGGTAGTCTACCTGTATTTGATTTATCCGTATGTTACACTTTGAAACACGTGTACAGCATAACGAAATTTACTGTTTTGTATGCAAATTCGGTGTTCTTGTATTTATTATACTATAAAGGAACGGGATAGACAAAGTGGGAGAGGGTACCCATAAACCGGTTTAACCATACAACTATCTTTCGCTAGTGTCGGTACCAAATCAGGCTATCCCGAGTTCCCATCGTTATTTACGATTGTCTCTTGTCTTTCATTTGTGTTCTTCTAGTGCAGTTCGCTCGCGAATTGTGGAATGTGGTTTTAGCTCTCAGCCATTGTAGGCGTTTACTGATATCTTTTGTTTGTAATTATAGTTTCATTAACATTTTGTATATGTTCTTTGCTTTTTAGCCGGTTCCGTCCTTTTCTAAATTAATCATTATGAAATCGAATGAAACTAACGTAATATTTCTTACACTGAGGCATAAAAAAAGGTAAGTCTCTGTGAACAATCTCTTCACCCAACAGACATTTACCAAAAATATCCGTACTAGCAATGGCTAAATAAAATATATGTGCTTTGGGTCATCTTGAACTTGCTTTAAGGTATGAGCAAAGCTTATTGTTGAAAACCTCATGGTTATTTCAAGATGAAGAACAACTATAAAAGCATTGTTCCTGTGCTTGATTCTACCATGTATTTGTAGAAACTTTGTCTAATGTGCATTTACTCAATATCCTGCCATTGCTAATTTACAAAAAGAACAATGGGTTTCGAAGTTAAAGCCACAAACACGACAGACATTAGAGGAAGTACATAGTTTTGTATTAAAGTTTTATCTTTTATTTTAAACATGTGCAGATTTTTACAGAAAAGGCAAAAAAAAAATTGTGATCATTCAAAACTTCATATTTCCACATACTTCTCCTAGCGATAATTATTTTCATGAGTTTTCACAGTATTACATCAATGAAGTTCACGATATAGACAAAGGCGTAGTTACAGTTATATAAAAGTGTGCGGTAAAATATTTAGTATAAAAACAACTGTTTTTGTCCAGAAACTTGGAAAAGAATGGGATTTTGTTTCCTTCACATTTACCCCATTTCCTTTCTTTTTCATATTTGTCCTATCATTGTCTAATCGTTGTACTCACAGGAAGGAATAGTTACAGCTTTTTTATTAGTTTTTCAGATAATTTTGACAAGATTTAGTACTATAACAAAACGGCAGTAGAATACCGAAGGAACAAGGGAACGATGACCACAAAATCAAAGTCCAAAGACATGGGAAAAACGGCAACAGAGAAAAAAAGCAAGGACGTGACAGCTGCAATGCACGGAAATAATAAGACGACATTAAGAGCTAAGGCACTCATAGTGTAAACTCCCATGAAAATCGGGAGTGACATCAGGTGCTCCAGAAGGGTAAGCATGTCCTACTCCGATAGCGGCACCCGTCACACTATCATCAGTGAGTCAATCCAGGGTTGAGTCAAAACCGGTTATGTCACATCCGTGAACACGTGAAATCTAGCTGAAAATGTCCGTTTTCATTTTGGATATAGATACATCATATCTTTCAATGATGTCATGGTGACGGACATTCTGAATTTATGAAAGTAACAAAGGCTGAACAAAACCCTGACTAAGCAGCTTTTGGTACTGTGTTTTTGCTCTATTAAAAACACACTGTATAAACTACATGCTCGGCAGTAACGAATCAACTATGAAATGTACACTCCATAGGCTGGAGAGGTAGGTATATTCCTGCCCAGAAAGGGTAAGTAGTTAAAATCATTACGTTTGTCATATAGATTAGATTTCAAATGAATGACCATCTTTGTCAATGTAGATCAAAAGATCTAAGTACGAAGCTGAAGTAGGTGTATCAGTAGTCTGTTTAATTTCAAGCTCATTGGGATAGATCTGGTGTAAATATTCCTTGAATTTTGGATTATTCAGAGAAAGTTCATCGTCTAGGTAGAGGATGCTGAAATTGAAGGACTGGGCTAAATGTTTTTGTTTTTTCTGTGTAAGACCTTGTAAAACTTGGCCTCGTACGAGAAAAGAAAGAGATACACAAATAAGTAATAACATTGCTTTATCTCTTCGTGTTACACACCAAGAGGTAAAGAAATACTACTACTTATATTGCGATTGTCTATTATTTACTTCATGTCTTTCCAAATAATAAATAATATATGATAGTTAAAGACCCATTAAAAATCCCTTGAGTTTAAGTACCAATTAAACAGCACGGGGAATTAGTAGTATCAAAAATTTATGTGTTAAAATTGATAGTTAACCGTAAGGTAAGTACATTTTAGGGATTGCCGATATGACAAGAATAATTAAAAAAAAACAATTGATTTATTGTAAATTGATCGGTCCTTTGGTGTTTGGTATTGTATTTGCTATGGCTTTTAAAATGGGTTTGTGACCGTGTTTTAGGTAAAACTAAGGCCTAATCTAATTGCACATTCGTGAATATTCAATTTTCAAATGCCATAATCATCGACCGATTCTCGTTAGTTATAAATTCTTTCAAAATTCAACTAAGTATGACTATCTTCAGCAATTTATTATGCTCTATTAGTTTCAGCAATGCGCTTCCTTTCATTGATTATTCTGCAAGGTGCACAAATGTTATATATATATATATTTTTTTTTTCTAGCATGGAAGTTTTTCCTGTTCCATGCTTTTTGATTGTTATACGGCTCCAGTCTCGTAACTTACGATTTTCCATCAAGTTCTCGAATTGAGTAGTCACGTCAAGTTCAACTCAAATTACTGCATCGGGCAAATCCTTTCTCATATGTCAGGTGATATATGAATGAAGCATACGCTGTCCACGCAACCGGTCACACTCTCTACGGGGTTCGCATGAAGATGTCCGTTATATTTCTTGGTGCTTGATTTTGAAGGAATATTTTACATAAATATTGGTAAGGTACGTTTTATAAACTTTCAAAATATTATTTGATTACGTTTGTTATTGTTTGAGTTATGCTGTGTCTTGTCCTTTTTATGGTCTTCCAAACGTTTAGATTTTATCTGCACTGAAGAGACATAAGTTGTCGAAATGCGCATATGCAAAAAATAAATTCACAGTAAGTTCGGTATTTAGTTATTTGTTACCACTGGGTCGATGCCTCTGCTGGTGGACTGTAAGTCCCCGAGGGTATTCACCAGCCCAGTAGTCAGAACTTCGGTGCTGACCCGAAAGCCGATTTTTGTAAATTTTGTTGAAAACTAAGGAGTATCTCCCTCACGCAAAGCTCTGTCCTTAGCTGATTTTGGCTTTACATTTAGATCATTTTGGGTATTTGTTCTCTATCAGTTTTTAAATGTTTGATTTTATGGTCTTCCAAACGTTTAGATTTTATCTGCACTGAAGAGACATAAGTTGTCGAAATGCGCATATATATGCAGAAAATAAATTCACAGTAAGTTCGGTTTTTAGTTATTTAAAAAGACAACTTTATATCTGTTTCAATTTGGATAATTCGGAAAGTGTAATTTCCTATCGCGTTCATTACTCTGGTTAGCGGTATGCAATAGCAACATGGGGAGATATATTTTCAATGATTTAGTGATTTTCTTCAAATAAACTTTTAAATGTTTTCGTTAGAAAAACCAAGCATTACCAAACCGTTTGTTAAACCAATCTTTTAAATGAAATTCAAATGGAACACATCACTTTTTGCCACTCTACACTTTCAAACACAGAACCAGTTTGGAACCACCATGATATCCGGACATACAAATCATACTGAGATTTTATAGAGATAGCTATACATGAGCTAGTTTTTGTCGATTCCATAATCTAAGTATCATAGGTAAAAATTAAACACATATATAAAAAAAAAGCAGGCAAATCTAAAACCGACAGGGTACCGATAGTTCTGACATATTCTAAGGGATTGCCAAATGTCAGACAAATAATCAAAAACAAAATGTCAATCTTGCACAAGTCAGACAGGTTGAAAAACATTTTTACGCAACCGCCGATTTTGGCATATAGGCGCGACAAAAATCTGAAAGATATATTAGTTCATAAAAAGCATAATGCAACTTTCTTTTATTCACCGAATACATGTGAACCATGTGGAAAAAATTGTGCGATATGTCCGTATGTACGAGACACTTCAACCTTCATGAATTATGAAGGAAAATCATTCAACATTAAAAACTTTGTCAACTGTACTACGGCTAATGTAGTATATGCAATATTTTGCAAGCAATGTAAAAAATTTATTTATGTCGGAGAAACTGGATATACACTTTATCAAAGGCATTTATTAAACTTTTCATTGATAAGAAGAAATAAACCAGACCCGGTCGCACTCCATTTTAATTCCGAAAATCATTCCGTCAAAGATTACGAAATTGTGGCACTGGAGAAAATATGTGGAAATGCATTTTATAGAGATACAATCGAAAAACTTTGGATCAACCGTTTACGAACTACCAAACCATATGGAATAAATACTAAAACATAACGCTCTCTTTCCCGGTACTTTACTAGTTGATCGTGACGTTGTACATTTATGACCATTTTAATTGTTCTATGCTACACAAATAAAGTTCCGCTGAAGAAGGTCGGTTCATGACCGAAAGCTCCGGATATAATATTACAGATTTTGTTTATATATATATAATAGATATCTAAATCTTATGCAGATTGAACTCTTCTAAACTAGAAACATCACTATAAAATGGTTGGAAGTAGAATAGTCCTCTGCAGCTCTTTCCGAATAGGGTCTGTAAGTCTCGTTCGATTTCGGAACATTCGGCTACATATATTGTACTTGGAAATTGCGTTTTGTATGAAAATATTTATACTATAACTAATCCGAGATTCTGATTATCGCAAAATATTCAACGAATGATCGAATAACGCAGCGTTTTTTGATCATGAGTTGAATATTTTCGATAATCAGAATCTAGGATTAGTTATTGTTTTTATTATATAGATCTTCTTCTGTTAAATTTAGTGGTTTATTTTAAGATTTATTGCATGAACTACGTTTTCGATGTTAATCCGCATAGACGTTTACTTAACAACGACATTGACAACGTCTATTGTGACGTCACTTCCTAGAGTGAAATTATGGAAAATAATTTCACAGTTAATTATCACTTTTATTTCACTGAGAAATTTCAATCTTTCACCACAATCTATATAATAAAAGACGTTTCAACCAAAAATTTGAACGTCATGTTTTGGTGGGAAACGTTTTTGAATTTAAATTTTATCATCAAATCTCGGTGTCACCGGCGTGACACGGACGATATTCTAAAAACCTATTCTAAAATCCAAATAATCTATTTTGGGGCACGAACTCCCTATGAGCAATTGCAATTGTCAATCTAAAATTTTGAAAAAAACATAGGGAACAGTCAACTCGTTTTATTAAAAAGAAATAATTCAGCTGAAGTTTCATATACAGACAATTTTACTGTTGTTACGATTGTTTTTGTATTTATCACATTGGCTATATATAGGGGAAGGTTTGGGCCCAATAAAAATAGTTTAACCCCGCTGCAGCAGGTTTGCGCCTAAGTCGGGAAATTTATTAAGCCTTTGTGTGTCTTGTCTGTTTTCTAGTTAGTTTATTTTATGTCTATAGGAGTCTAGGATGGTGTTTATTTCGCTGAACTTGATTACTCTTTATTTAGGGGCCGATTCCGACCTGCCGTTGGTTGTGGGGTTTCCTCACCGTTCATTGAAGATCTTATGGTGGCTTTGAGTTGTTATTACTCCCCTTTGGGTCGTTGTCTCTTTGACACATTCCCCGTTTCCGTTCTTTTTTCAATTCGTTTAATAAACATTACTTCAGTATTATCATACATATCAAATCAACATGAGTTCTTATGTATTACATAATAAATCATACTTTCATTGTAATTTATATAAACAACTGAAGGATTGATTAGTAATAATTAAGTTTTGTCTCATGCAGTTCCAGGTTGGAAAATACACTGTAACGTAATCACTTGATTGCTTTATTCAAAGATCTAGTCACGCCATGGCATGATCCAGACTTGGACCAGCAAGGCGGGAAAATGTAATTGCCATATTGAAATGTTTCCTTTCAAATTTTCTCATTCACATCACGATATCTAACTTTCTGTATTAATTTCCTACTTTATCTAAAGGATCAAAACTGTTATTTAATAACCTCCTACAAAATTGCAACTCAAATATAATCACAAAACGTTAATGAAGAAATTAACGAAGTGAAAAAAGACCAAACAGTAATAGTTAAATGACACAGAATCTTGCACTTAATATAGCAAGTGATTATTTGTGCTTTTTTGAACAACCTGCAGATTGAGTAATATTTAAACGCAGATTGAGTAATGTTTAAACAACCAATAACAAGTTGATATTTGACTTTTTCCTCTTCATACTTCAATATAAATAGTAATCTAGATATTGACATCAGATGTAAAGTAAGATTTCAAAACGAAATGATTTCAATATGGAACACCTCATTACTTTATCTCAAAGAGGAAAATGCAATGTGCGATATACAGGCTGTTTTTATGAAATGCTATATTTATCAAAAAGGGGGCTAACTGTTTTTCTTCTTTTTTTCTAAAATAACTTGAAAATAAATGAAATCACAACTGAAATGATCGCACCTTTCACTACCTCCTTGAAAAATATAAGTGATATGTTTATAGTGGTAAAGACTTGCAATAGGCTTGAAACTAGACAAAAATGAGGTCTAAAATATTTGCCCACAACATAGTAGTGATATTTGATCGTTTTTCCTAAATTTATTTTTTGGAAATTCCTCACGACTTTCAATCATTTTCCAAAACATGCATGGTGTTGCTAAAATGCAATATAAAAAATGAGTAACAAAAACTCCTTTTGGTTGATTTTCGAAATATTTTGATCTGATCCGCACTGAAGAGAAATAAAGAAACTAATACAGTAACCTCAATATTTTGTTATTAATTTCCAGTAGGTTGAATCTCTGCTGATAGACTGCTAGTCCCCGGATGCAATCCAATAGTCAATATTTCAGCAGTGGCCCGGAAATCGATTTTATTCGGATACTTTATTAAATATCTGAATAGAAAACAAATTTGTTTCAAACTGATGAGTATTTCCCCCAGTCCTTGGCTGATTTCAGTTCTCTATCACATTCATCTTTCACACATCGTTCTGTCTATTGTGATCCAAATGTTTTGATCTGATTTGCACTGAATATACATGTATAAGTTGTCGAAATATCTATCCAGAGAGACTGAATTAACAGTAACTTTAGTATGAGGGTAAAAACAAAATTATCGAACAGAATTCTCAAGAGCCGAATTCAAAGGGAAAAAAGACAAATCAGGTGCAAAATCACCCAAAAATGTAAAGCACAATGGTCCTCACTTACTACAGGCATTTCAAAAGAAATGGTAGGTTTAAAGCGGTTTTTTTTGGTGCGTCAAACCTCACTTTCCATTGCGGTAGTGTCCCGTAGCAATTCCACAGTAATTCCTATTGAAAGGTCGTAGACATTGAAAAGAAATGTTCACCACAGTAAAAGTAAAAAAAAAAAAACTTGTAAACTAGGGGCCGTCTTGAACTTACTATGAGGTATGAGGAAAGCTCATTGTTGAGGCCTCATGGTGACTTCAAGATGAAGAACAACAATAAAAGCGTTGTTCCTTTGCTTGTTTTTACCATTTATTTGTAGAGACTTTGTCTCATGTGCATTTACTCCATATCCTTTTATTCACCATTGAATCACAGTTCGGACCGAAACTTCAAAATTACCCACAAGGGACCGATATCTATAATAATTCTAAGTCTTTGTTAATAAGGTGGTCACGGAGATAACTATCCCTACCGAGAAAGTCTGCATAATTGGTGGTAGTTCTCAACTGTGAAGCATACACTCCGTAAGCAGGATAATTTGAAATATTAATGTCAATGTCAGGGAAAGCGATAATTTTGAAATGATATATATATAAGTCGCTCCTTCTGCGTACATTGTTTTACAGAGATGACTTTTTTCGTCAAATTCGAGTTGTGAGCCTGAAAAGATGTAGAGCTAGCGGTTTCTTTTTTTTATTTATGATATATTGGTGTTATTGATAAAAAGGACCTATATGTTAGATTGAAGGATCTGGCATCTTTAATTTATGAACTTTTGCGTATCCCTGCAGAAATTCAAATTTGTAGTATGTGTACATAATGTGGGGATATCACATAATTTTGTATCAGAACAGTTTGTTTTATCAACCAAGTCAAGTTGTACCACCACTATAAAATATATATGATAACGAATTTTTGCTGAACTGAAAGTTTATTACAAACATAAATTTTCATCAAAAGTAATTATACTCTATCGTGCGGCTGCATTAACATAGTTTTTGCAAATTTATGGATGATCGTAGAGGTTAAAACAATATTTTACAAAAATCTCATTTCTTCAGTTGAAAAATGCAACTCATATAACCCGAGAAACCTTTGATGAGAAAAACTGTTGACGTACAAATGACACAAAAATAGCGTTTGTCACTCAAACAAAACTGACTTATAATTAATCCCTGCCAAAAATGAATTTTTGGCATCCAGTATTCTTAAAAGGTTAGCATCTTACATTACTTTATGTCAATTTTATCTCCTTACGGAAAATGTTTTTGCATAATTTTTTTTTTCTTCTTTCAAATGTCTGTTTTTAAATTTCTTATCCGATAACTTTTTTCATTTCATCATTTTGTCTGAAACACGATACATAATGAATAATTAAACATTCGACATTTGTTTGTAATGATTTCTTCCTTACAATGAACAGATAATATTACACAAGTTTTAGTTCTTTAGAATATTGATCAGAAAATGAAAATATAGAAATAGGTTATCAGCAACTTCCTGTTTACTCACAGCCCTATTGTAGTAATGAACAAAATTTAATATATAACAGAACATCAATATCTAAACTTCCTGTTCACTCGCAGCATTACACTGTAGTAATAAAAAATATATACCAAACTTCGACCACATACTTGTATGGTCGGTACCTTTGTTTCTGGTCCACATACTTGTATGGTCGGTACCTTTGTTTCTGGGCTTGTTGATTATTTTCCTTATCGGAGTAACTGCACTTACACACAACAAAATACAAACCTGGTAAATTTTGATTCTGGGGATTTTTTGTGCAGATAGAATCATACATT
This sequence comes from Modiolus philippinarum, assembly GCA_002080025.1. Taxonomy (NCBI): domain Eukaryota; kingdom Metazoa; phylum Mollusca; class Bivalvia; order Mytilida; family Modiolidae; genus Modiolus; species Modiolus philippinarum. Next base: position 62,625 of record MJUU01007445.1, on the reverse strand, counting down.
ATGAAAACAAGAAGTGAATCGAAGAAGGCAGTAATGCTTATATCAAAGAAATCAATCATCGCTTCCTTTGGCTATGAAATAATTTGAAAGAGAGGGGTTTCTTTATATATGGTTTGTTATTTTCGATTTTTTTGTCAGAAAAGTACATCTTTTGAACTAATGATACCTGTTAATTTTTAGCAAAGTTTTTAAACATTGATGCCCAGGGCCAGAAACCAAGAAAATAATAAAACACATTGACGAAATATTTTCACAGTATGAAGTTTATCAAGAAAAACTAAAAATATACCTTACAACAAAAGCTTCTTTTTGATGTTTCACATATGATGATACACATTTCTATTTTTTAGTTCTTGTATCGTTTATAGTTATTAAATTGATGCTGTCATATGGTTTTATAAAAAAAGCATTTTTATACTATCAGTGGGAAACCTCGGGCGGTTATCTCCCTGTACCAAGTTAGTTACATATGGTTTAAGTGGAGATAATTTTTATTTAAATATCAAAAGAGGCTTTTAGAGCATTGAAATTATCTCCACTTTGAACCATACAAAACTAACTTGGTATAGGGAGATAACCGACCGAGGTCTCTCATTCTTATTCCACGAAGCATACTTATCAAGTTTTTATAGTAATATGCAATCCGAAAAAGTACATTTACTGATTTTATCTGTACTTTGGACACGTAATTTGAAGAAATTACCATCTTCAAAATTAAATTTTAGAAGACTTTGGTATTTTGTGATTTAATTCAAGCTTACAACATGTCCTGTTACTTTTTGGAGACATATGGTGCCTCTTGTTCCAATCAGCATTTTGTTTTGATTTCACTAATCAATCCTGCTTCCATTAATAAATTAGAAAATGGAAAGCAAACCATGACGAATGATTTTCGATTCACATTCATTTTCCATATTTGTTTAGTGTTAGAGACAATTAATATAATGTTACATCGTGTAAAAGCAAAACTATAAACTTATTTGTAAAGGAAATATTAAAGGACAAGATACGATTTGATTTAATTCTGTTTTGAGAAAATGTTAAAGGAGTGCTGTTTCTACAGCACAAATGCAGTTTGTTAATAAAATATAACAAATGATATGAAATTCTTCCTTCAATTATATTTTTTTTTCAATTTCGAAATAGGTTAAACATGCAACAGGAGTGACTTTAGATATGTAGTGTATTTCGGAAATGGTGTAAAATCAAGACATTCCCTTCCTTTCAGTATTTCATGAAAATAAAATACAAAAAATACAGAAGTTGCATAAAAAGCAGTAAATTTCGTTATGCTGTACACGTGTTTTAAGGAGTAACCTCTCATCAGCAGCATTAAAATCAAATAATATGGAAAGCCATAATCCAAAAGTAGTTCAAAAAGAAGTACTCATTTCCAAAAATATCGAAATAGGAAGTCAAATCCAGTACCAAGGACATCTACCGAGTGAAGCCTCAGTATTTTAAGGGGTTAGAATTTTGATAAAAACAGCAAATTTCTATAGCACGAAACGTAAAATTTTCATGTCAGACAAGTCTGACTAATGGACTGGTGAATACCCTCGGGGACCTCTGGTCCACCAGCAGTGGCATTGGCCCAATGGTTCAAAATACAAAAAATACCGAAGTTGCATAAAAAGCAGTAAATTTCGTTATGCTGTACACGTGTTTCAAGGAGTAACATCTCATCAGCAGCATTAAAATCAAATAATATGGAAAGCCATAATCCAAAAGTAGTTAAAAAAGAAGTACTCATTTCCAAAAATATCGAAATAGGAAGCCAAATCCAATACCAAGGACATCTTTCGTTTCAGCCCAAGCAGGTTCGAGATTTTAGGATACTATTTGTTTTTTACCGGAATTCTGATAACCAGTTGAAATCTTCTAAAGTGTAATGAAAAGGGAAAAAATATAGGACGTAACTTTTCTATTTATATATATTATTCTGCTGGTTTTAGAGTGATGTAGCTTTCATCCTAGACTAAATAATCAATGAATGTTAAATAGACATGTATTATCACTTTGCATGTGCAATTTTTGGTGCTCGGAACATTATCTCTATAGATAAAACTATTCCTTATTATTTCTGGCACTTATTAACAGGTTCGATTATTACCGTAGAGAACCGTAGAGAAATAATAGATGTTACTCCCGATAACTGATGAGATAAAAACATTTTTTTTTATATAAAAGAGTAATAATTACCTTTTTAAAAGTCGGATGCATTGTTTCTACTATGATACATGCAACCGTCTCACCAATTTATTCCTTACGGAGAGTCGGACTTAAACCATGCAGTTTATAAAAATGTAGAAAATAACAATATACCGAAGTAAGCTACGAATCTTAAAAAAATAAATATTAACTTAAAATGACATGTTCAGCATCAAAATGAACAGCACAAACTGTTTATATGTCTGAAATTTTTACTGCTGTCACAAAATCCAACTTTGAATGACGCATGTCTTGAATTAAGTATGCAGTAGTTGACATGCGAAATGAAGTTATTTCGAAATTGCTGGAAACTTCAAAATTTTGTTGAATCTTAATTCATTGTGAGTTAATGTGGTAACTGTTTAACCTATGGTTAGTTTTTTTTTTGCTCAAAAATTCTGATTGCGATTGTATTTTGAAAAATAGAAAAAGTGAAATCAGCAATAATAGAGTAAATACAATTTTTAATTGAACCATTTACACACTAAGTGAACTTGAATTATATAAATTTTTGAATATAATACCTTTCTTAATCGATTTATGGACCTGTCATATGGAATTGTAACAACAAAATGAAAAATGATAAAGTTAATATGAATAAATTTTTAATGTAGTCGGCCTTTGAATTTTAGATATAACAACCACAATCACAGAAGAAACATATAATAAAGAAAACTAGTCAATGGTAAAAAAGAAATGTATAATACGGACATAGAAGTGCATGCGAAATACCATGTGCTTCTCCATGAAATAGTGAAATATATAGAATTGCCAATCGGTATCAAATTCTTTGAAAACCAAAGTAACTAGCATACCGTACACCGTTGCGTGTTTGCTGTTGGCGGATATATGAAGCGACTATTTCAACATGCGACACGTAAAATATTGTCTTAATGTCCCGGATGACAGGAAACACAGGGCAATAATGCACTGATTTTACTGGTGCTCCATTTCCTTTCAATAGCATATCTTCTGTGCTTGATTCCAATGTTTGGCTGTCACGAAAGAATCGACAATTTTTCGTAACAAAAATAATTCAAATCAGGATCAGACTAATTAGCTCGGAAGGTATTTAATTGTATATGCATGTTAAGGAAGTACATCACCGAGATACTAAAAGCCCAGCATATGCTTCATGAAAACATACCTGCCAACTCTTCAAAATGTTCATGGGGGTTTTGACGCGGGAAACAACTCCTTGAATACTATAAAATCTATAAAGGGGTCCCAAGTCCACTTTCCTGATATTTTTTCACTATCTTCATGATATTACAATTATCATGCAATAAATAAATGTCTGTTTTGTTTAGGAAGGGAGAGGCGGCAATTACTTGCTGAAAGTTTTCTTGCTTGCCCCCCCCCCCCCCACAAAAATGGATAGTTGGCATATATGTGACAATGCATTATATTTAAATAAATAATATTTAAATAAATAAAGTTACAACTTCTTGTTTGGAAGTTTGCATTTTCGAACATTGATACAAAAACTCGGAAATTTTCAATGCATCTTTTTTTTGAAAATTATTCATCGCCTATCAAAGAATTTGTCTAGGTTTATTTCCTTTTTCAAAATTTTTGAAAATTTCAATTATTTTAAAAAATACATAAAACACTTACCTATCCAGTATGCAAAACAAGACACAAAAACGAATGAAAATACTGCTAATATTGAAATTAATTTCATCTTAATTGTTTAAAATTTCCTTTGAATGTCCGTACTGATGAAATTCCAATGTTCAGTGTGAGAGAGATCGTAAGAGGAAATTGTCGTACTACTACAAGTATATATTGACAACTTCCACGTGACCAATTTATAACCTACGGACTACTGGAATCAATCGATAGATCGCAAATCTATTCATTGACATACCATAAAGCCTTTGCACTAAATGTCCATCACTGTTCAAACCAATCAGATTCAAATATCCATATTTATTTAAAAAAAACAAAGAAAAAACCAATTCATCATAGATATTGAAAATCTTTTATGATATTTATAAGTGGGTAGTGTTATACTTATTTCAAATACACCAAAGAGAATATGAGATTTGAAAAATCTAGGAATAAGTCTACGTGATTAACCAAAGTTTATTAGGTAGACTGGTAAATTATTGTATTAATTCATGAAAATACATCACCGCATATTGATCAATGCTATTAATTATTAGGATCTATGGCGTTAAAGAGAGCCTCGTTATATTGATGTATTACACTTAATATCTTGTGTCATACAGAATAAATTTACCAAATGTCGTTGCTTCTGGATCAATTTTCGATTTGTTTTATAAGGTTCTAGATATTCAAAGTGATAGGAAATGGGGGTAGTAACAAAATTACCGAACAGAGTGGTCAAAAGCTGAAGTCCATGAGACAAAAGGACAAATCAGGTGGAAACCACCGGCAAAATTGTCGGCCATGAAAGTAACTTTTACGGAATAATGCTACTTATAACTTTGATGATCGGACTAATATTACACCGAGATTATATTAACCACTGAGCAAAGAATCCTTATTTCAATGTATAAAAATCCTTGGAACAAAAATCTGTAATAATATCTGATAAGTACTTTATCATTAACTCCTCCATAAATATATCAATAATAGAACAATGTAATAATGATACTTAAATGATTATAAAATGAGACATGTGGTTACATAAATAACAAATTACCTAAGTTCTTGTGAATTTAGTTTCATCATATCTACATGCGAGAATTCGAGTTATAGTTTTATCATATATTTGTAGAGACTTTGTCTCATTTCCATTTGTTCCATATCCCCTCATTGTTAATGAAAGAGTAGAATCTGAAGAATCTGAATTTAAACCGAAAATCAGCAAAGGACAAAGCTTTCCACTGGTGAGATACTCCTTATTAAAAAAAAATAATAATCCAGATATTGCAATTTTTTAAGATAGAATCGGTTTTGGGTCAAAACTGAATTACTCGTTTGTTGAATACCATTGTGGTATAATTGTCCACATACAAAAGACATATCATAGTTACTGTAAATTTAGTTTCTACAGTTGATTTTGTTTGGTCAACTTATGTCTCTCAAGTGCATAACAAAATAAGATATTTGAAAGACCATAAACTGAAAGATGTATCAAAGCTGATAGAGAAGAAATAATGAAAGCTCCTAAGTAAAGAGCCAAAATAAGTTAAGAACAGAATTTTGCGCGAGGGAGATACTCCTTAGTTTTAATTTTTTAGTGATGTAATAAACATATTATATTCATTTTTTTTCTGAAAACATAGCAGATACTATTTAGCTGCATTACTTAGTAATCAAGATACCTCTCTCGGTGGTGATTGGAGAATTCCTTATTGATGTGGGGTTGTCAGGTCATGACATGGAAAACCTTACCATGAACCTTTTTAAATAAAGTGTTTGGAGAAATGCAACTTATTTCTACTCTATTGTTTCAAATAATTTGAATTAATTAACTTTCTCACTGGACACAAAATCAATCAATCCTAATAACATTTTTGTATAGAGTAAACTGAAACTTCAACAAAACAAACTCAATAAGGATATAGTAAATCAACAAAAACACATAAAGTCCATGATTAAATCAGAAATTAGTGTCACAGTACTAATTGACAAATTTAGATAGTTAAACAAAATCATATATATTTGTTAAGCAACTTGTCTTGTTGTTCGACAAATAGATGTTATATATCTTTTAGGAAAATCATATCTAGGTAGTTAACATATACTAACCTTGAGAAAAATATCAGCTCATTTGAGAAACAAAATATTTTAATACATGACTTTTTATTGTTAATCTTATTTCCTCTGCAAACAAAGTTCATTGATGGAGGTCTAATGGTGACTTCAAGATGAAGACAACAATAAAAGCGTTGCTCCATTGACTGGTTGTACAGTGTATTTGTTGAGACTTTTTCGCATGTACATTTAGTCCATATTTTTATCAATTTCTATGAACGTATCTTTCGAGATGTCTGCGAGTCTTAGAATAAGAGATGATGCATCTTCAAATATGTTGAGCATGGAGTTTCACAAGGAATATATTGGGTTGGTGAATACACTCGGGGACTAACAGTCTACCAGCAGTGGCATCGGCCCAGTGGTAATAAATAACAAAATACCAAGTAACAGTGAATTTAGTTTCTGTATATGCGCATTTCATCAAACCGACAGAGTATACATAAACAATTAACATGCTGTTACAAAGCAATCAACCCAAGTTCAGTTGAGTTTCAACCAATTAATTGCAAATGACTTGTCGAAATGACCAAATTTTTACCAAAAATACTTTTTATTGAGATTCTTAAAATATTCAGTTATGTTTTATTTACCGCAATCTGTGTAACATAGATTATAAAAGGAACCCCTTTTAAATGTGTTTATTCATTTTATTTACCATGCAAACTAAGAAAAATAATATGGACAACCTTACCATGCACCTCTCTAAATATAGTTTTAGGAGAAATGCATTATTGTTTCAAGTGTATTGAATTTATTAACTTGTTATCGTTCAGTCAAAGCTGAAGTATTGCTCATTGGACAACAAAATCAATCAATCCTAATAAAATTTTTGTATAGAGTAAACTGAAATTTCAACAGACAAACTCGATAAGGATATAGTAAATCAAAATAACTATTAAGTCCATGATTTAACCAGAAATTAGTGTCACAGTACTAATTGACGAATTTAGATAGTTAAAGAAAATCATATATATTTTTACTTTGTTTTGTTGTTCGCAAAATAGATGTTATATATCTTTTCGGAAAATCAAATCCAGGTGGTTTACATATACTATCATTGGAGAAAATATTAACTCATTTGAGAAACAAAATATGGCTTTTTTTGTAAATTTCATTTCCTCTGCAAACAAAACTCATTGTGGAAGGCCTAATGGTGACTTCAAGACTGAGACAACAATAAAAGCGTTGTTTCATTGAATGTTTCTACAGTATATTTGTGGAGACTTTTTCTCGTGTACATTTACTCCCTATTTCTTTTTTCAATTTCTATTAGAATGTATCTTTTGAGATTTCTTCGAGTCAAAAATTCGAGATGATGAATCTTTAGATATGTTGAGGATGGAACAAATAATGTATTTGGTTAATGAATACACTCGGGGACTAACAGTCCACCAGCAGTGGCATCGGCCTAGTGGTATTAAATAACAAAATACCGAAGTTACAGTAAATTTAGTTTCTGTATATGCGCATTTCGACACTTTAAGTCTCTTCAGTTCAAATAAAAAAATGAAATCCACAAACCGAAATTTGTGTAAAATTGTTTGAAATCATCAAATCGATAGAGTGTACATAAAAAATTAACATGCTGTTACAAAGCTATCAACCCAAGTTCAGTTGAGTTTCAACCAATTGATTGCAAATGATTTGTCGAAATGACCATATTAGTACCGTTTGTAACACAGGAAAAACTATCTTCATTGAGATTCTTAAATCTTTCAGGTATGTTTTATTTACAACAATATGTGTAACATAGATTATAAAAGGAAGCCCTTCTTAATGTGTATATTCGTTTGATTACCATGCAAACTGAAAAAAGGATGAAAGTAAAGTGAAAAAAAAAATAGAAAACCATATTTTCCACTGCAACTTATTATTATATATTTGCCTAAACTAGATGACAAGAAAAACTTCTGCCTACTTTTTGGGAAGGGGAATATGAATATGAATAACTAAATATAAAATTTACCGTAAAATTGCTTTCTGTAAATGGCTATTTTTAGCTGTTTTTTTATTTTAGCTGACCTTTTCCTTTACTCGTATGAGGCCAAGTTTTTACAAGGGCGTACACAACAAAGAAAACAAAACTATTTCGCCCAGTTTCCGCTACATAGACGCTGTACTTTCTCTATAAAATCCAAAATTTAAGGAATATTCAAATCAGCTCTATCGCAATGAGCTTTAGATTAAAGAAACAACTGATACACCTACTTCAGCTTCGTACCTAAATTTTTGTTGCATATTGACGAAGATGGACGTTTGAAATCTAAGCTATATGACAAGCGTGATGATTTTAACTTCCCAATTGTGAACTTTCCCTTTCTTAGCAGCAACATACCTACCTCTCCAGCCTATGGAGTGTACATTTGACAGTTAATTCGATACTGTTGAGCATGTAGTTTGTACAGTGATGTTTTTGAACAGAGCAAAAACACTGTCCTAAAAGCTGCTTAGTCAGGGATTTGTTCAGCCTATATTAATTTCATCCCTCAAGAAATTCTATGGCCGTCACCACAACATCAATGAAATATATGACGTGTCAGTGTCCAAAATGAAAACGGACATATTCAGCTAGATTCACGTCTTCCCGGATTTGACTATACTGATTTTGACCTTTTCCTGGATTGACTCACTTGCAGTATGACGGGTGCTGTTAACAGAGCAGAACATGCTTACCTTTCCGGAACACCTGGTGTCACCCTAGCTTTTTATGGGGGTTTACACTGTCTGGCTCTTAGTTTTTTGTGTTGTCTTGTATATCATGCAGTTGAATTTTAGTTTCGTCTGCGTTAGTGATGTTTGTGGTACCGATTTGTCCTGGTCATTGCCTGAATACTAAAGAGATTTATAGAAGCTTCCTAAATTATTACCTTGGTACTGTTTGAGAGTTAGAAAAGTAACACGTACCATGGATTTTTATTGGTTTTATCTAAGGGTTAGAAAAAGACATTAACCGATCAGCTACCAAACAGATCTTCCAAACCGAAAAATGCCCCACTGACTGTGTGACGGGTGCTACATGCAGGGCAGTACATGCTAACCCTTCCGGTGCACCTGATATCACTCTCAGTTTAATGGGAGTTCACACTGCGAGTGCCTTGGTTTTGAATGTTTTTTTTTAATTTTTTTTTGTTTGTCTTTTTTTTTTGTGTTTTTTTTTTTTTGTTTGTTTTTTGTTTTTGTTTTTTGTTTTTTCTTTTTGTGCCTTGTAGCCGTCTGGTGTCGTTTTTTTCTGTGTTGTTATTTTTGCCATGTCTTCGGACTTCGATTTTTGTAAACGCCACTCCTTTGTTCCTTCGGTATTCTACTGCCGTTGTTTTACAACTTACGTCTCTTCAGTGCAGATCACTTCAAATATATGGAAGACTATAGATCCACTGGTTAATTAAGGCTGATAAAGCGCAAATTACCAATAGAATCTGTAAAACCAAAAATCAGCTCAGGACAGAGGTTTGCAAGAGGGAGATACTCCTGATTTCAAAAAATAAATAATCTACATAATTCCGGATGTTTTCAAAATAAAATCGGTTTTTATGCTAATACTGAACTACTCGTTTGTTAAATACCATTGCGGTGTAACAGGTCACGTATAAATAACAAAATAGCGAAGTTGCTGTCAATTTGGATTCTGCATATGCACATTTCGACAACTTATGTCTCTTCAGTGCAGATAAAATCAAAATATTTGGAAATTCATATACCGAAATACATGTTTTAAAAGAGGTATTAAACCATTAGTAATGAATAACTAAGAACCGTTGTTACAGTAAATTCAGTTTCTACAGTTGGTAGTGTTACAGTAAACTTATATTCTCTTAAGTGCAGATCAAATTAGAATATTCAAGAGACCATATGAAAGCTGATAGAGAAGAAACAATGAAAAGGATCTTATCGGAGAGCCAAAATAGGTTAAGAACAGAGCTGTGCACGAGGCAGGTTCTTAGTCTTATTTTTAATTTTTTTATTATTATTATACTTACGATTTTTACTGACAGTAAAGAATTACACAACATAGGAGATATTATTTAGCCCCATTACTTAGTAATCAATACTCAAGAGTAATCAAGAGACGTTTCTAGGTGGTGGTTGGAGAATTCTTAATTGATGTGGGGTAGTCAATACCTTACCACCGCCGTGCGCGGTCCCGGCTCATGAATAGACCCGCAGCATCCTCTGAGCTTGGAGTATGAGTCTTCCTAACAGAGGACCCCGAGGGAACCCCGGGATATAGAAATAGGACCTAGTATATACGGCTTGCGGGGTGTGACCCCTCCTAAACGGAGGCTGACCGCGAGGGTCCCGGGATATAGAAATAGGACCCATTCCGTGGTTGTGCGGGATTAATAAATACACAACCCATCTTTCGGATGGGATGTAAACTCAGGTCCACNCTGCACGTTAAAGAACCCTTGTAGCAAGCTCCTTTTGGGGTGGTCCGTAGGTGATCGGCTACAAGGCTAAATTCCCCGCCCTTGACGATTTCACCCTACTTTTCCAGTGGCAGTCACAATTTCCCGTCCCATGGCCCTTTTCATACCCCAAAGTGATTATTTATTACCAAACTTGTTCTCGTCTTGATATAGCTGAAATATTGCTGAGTAGACGTTAAACAATATTCAATCAATCAATCAATACCTTACCATAAACTTTTGTAGACTAAGTTTTTTGAGAAATGCAACTTGTCTCTTTCTTTTTGTTTCAAATGAATTTATTAACTCGCCAGACAAAGCTGAAGTATTGCTCACTGAACATTAAATCAATCAGTCGTAATTACATTTCGATAGAGTAAACTCAAACGTCAACAAAACAAACTCGACACGAAAAAAGTAAATCAAAATAACCAGAAAGTCCTTGATGTTACCAGATTACGAACTTAGATAGTTCAAGAAAATCAAAGACATTTGTTAAGCGACCTTGCTTTGTTGTTCGATAAATAGATGTTATATATCTTTGCTGGCCCGAACCTATTTTATTTAACTTGCAATATCTTAATATAAGGAAAAGGTTTAAAATTAAGGAGAATCTCTCTCTTGCATAGCTTTGTCCCAATTCTGATTTTGGTATATAATTAGTGTAAAACGGGTAATAAATAACGTGGTCATGACGTCTTTCCAAAAATAGAATATGCATCTTTATATATCTAGAAGTAGCCCACTGAAGCGCTGTCTTTCTCAATCCTGGTTTGATGCAACGAGAATATGCTTGAAAATCAATATTTTGTTTAATTTTGATGATGAAAATAAGTGTCTAACGGACACAATACCCTACCTCCCAACTGTTTTGAACAATGCTATATTTTGTAATCAGTAAAGCAAGAAGTGGGTTGCACAGATGTATTTTTATCATGTTTTTGTTCAATTATACCCTAATGTGTATATATATGAAGTTTCATGATAACAGCATACATCCATCACAGAAAAAAACTTAAACATTGATTTTAGCCTTACATATAGGAAGAAAGAACGGACGGGCAGACCCTCTCTGCAACTTATTGGAAAATCGGCTGGCCATATTTTTTATACTTTGGACATAATCTTGACCAGTTTCAAAAGATAAGAATTACGAAACGTAATTATTTATTCTCCGTTACAGAGTATCCCCCCTTTCACTCCAGAAACTTAATAGAGATGTTTCATTGTTTGACGAAATGTATCGTATGAACACTAATAATTTAAAAATTTTAAAAGGCAAAATTTATTTGGAAAAGTCAAACACTTTCAGTTACAATGCTGAGATCGTGATATTGAATTATTATGTAGATTGAAAATTTTGAAGTTTCGATCCGAACTCTGATTCAAGATTCTTTCTTTACTTAATACTGAATGATCATTTCGTTTAACTGTTTACGACCTTTCAATAGCAATTGCTGTGGGGTTGCTACCGGACACTACCACAATGGAAGGGAAGTTTGGCTAGCCAAAAAACCGGTTTAACCTACCATTTCTTTTGAAATGCCTGTACCAAGTCAGGACCATTGCGGTCGACAATTTTGCCAATAGTTTCCACCTGATTTTTCCTTCTGTCTCATGGACCTCGGCTCTTGGCCACTCTGTTAGGTAATTTTATTATTACAAGTTGTTACTTCTTTCATAACATCATCTTCACCTAAATTTCCAACATGTGAGACTAGCGCAATTTCTCAAAACTTGGGTCTTTTTTTTTTTGTTAAAGTCATCTTTCTCAAAAACTGTAATAATAATAGACTTCACTCGGGGGAAATACAGGAATTTAAGATATTGTTAAATGACAAAAAAAGTGAGTATATCTTTTCCAATTAATATGTATTAATTCGTATTTTCTGGAACAACTAATTTGTTTCTTTTCGAGATTTTACATTATTCCGCTACATTATTCCGTGAAAATATTTCTTAGGTTTGCATTATTATTATTATTTATGCATACAACTCCTTTCCTGATCAAATTTCTAGAATGTTCCTTAAATGCTGGTGGACCAGAGGTCCCCGAGGGTATTCACTATCCCAATAGTCAGACCTGTCTAACATGAAAAATTTACCTTGCGTTTTATAGAAATTTAGTGTTTTTATCAAAATTCTAATCCATTAAAAATACTGAGGCTTCATTCCATGTTTAGCACTCGGTGGATGTGTTTGGTACTTGATTTGGGCTCTTATTTCGATAAGTTTGGTAATGAGTACTTATTCTGGATTATGGCCTTCCATTTGATTTGATTCTAATGCTGCTGATGAGAGGTTACGTCTTTAGACACGTGTACAGCATCACGAAATTAACTGTTTAAAATGCAACTTTTGTATTTTGTTAAACAGTTATTTCGCTAGGTAAAACTTTTTTTTTATAATTTTGTGTCAACTTTCATGTTGTATTTTTGGTTTATTTTCCATTACCTCAGTTGTACTTTTGTTTTGCCATATAAATTTTCTAAAGTACGATTTTTGGTTTAAAAAATGTTAAATAAATTCTGATACTGTCTGTAGAATTCTTTACACTCCTCCTTAAACTAGGACTTATCCTCCGTTTGATAATTTTTATTATTATTATTATTATTATTAGACGGTATACAGTTTTCATACTTTTACGTTATCTATAACCTGTTTAGGCCGCTTACATTAAAATCTTTTTCAATACTTAAAAACAATAAACAAAAATTATCAATAAATATTTTGTTGTTGTCGTTCTGGTTTAAAGAAGTATAATAATAAAAGTTTGTAAATAATCAGTGGCGGATCCAGAGTTTCTGCTAAGGGGGGGCCCGACCAATATTTTTTTTCAAAAGGGGGGGGGGGCGGAACCCATTTTTTTTAAAAACCCCTAGGAATTTTAAATATTTTCCGGACTAAGGGGGGGCCCGGGCCCCCCCCTAAATCCGCCACTGATAATTAAAAAAAATATTGAGAGCGTTTCAATGCAGCAGCCTAAAAAATCCGCCATCTGCGGAAACAAAATTTACAGCACTTTAAACAGCGAAATAACTCACTGTCTTTTAAGACGTTTTAAAATACAAAGATTCCATTTTGCGTTGTTTTGAATCTGCGGTTATCGGTCGGGTTTATAATTAGCAATCGCATTCGCGATATCCGAGACAGTTTAATTTTCGCGCTTCATTCTCTATCATGAAAATAGCGATTACTAGTATAATACTGTCGCGAAAATTTCCACTTAGGAATTTAGTTATCTGATAAAACTAATAAACTGTAAGTTACCAAAACATAATGACAAGGCAATACTTAAGGTAGATTGACACTAATACACGGCGCATTCGATTGGCGCATTTACGAAACACGAGTGGGATGTGGAATTGATTTGATTTTCAAGCCGGAATATTCCTTTATTGGCTTATTCATTGTGACGTCATAATAGATTGACATACACTTTCCCGCGAATTAGCTCCCTTTTCCCGTAAACATTGTCTATTTCGTAAACTTTATAAGATATCTCTCTTAATCCAACGGTGACATATAGATTTTTCAGCTCAACATATAGCTGAAGTGTATATCTCTAAAATATCAAAAAGTAAAAAAAGATCTATCTGATATTTATTTCATATGAAATCTAAATAAAAAGCAAGGAAAAAATGATCGGTGACATATTTTTATTTCATTTTTGGAACACATGAGTTTAAGAACTACAAAATATCTTAAAATAAAAATAATTCTGTCTGATATTTTTATTAGACTCGAACTACCTTAAAGAGTTATGAAAAGAAACATTCACGAACTTTTTATGAGATGAAAATGAAAATTGACTTGAAAATTTACCTTGCGTTTTATAGAAATTTACTTTTTTTATCAAAATTCTAACCCCTTTAAAAATACTACGGCTTCATTTCGTGGTTGGCACTCGGTAGATGTCCTAAGTACTGGATTATATTTCCCATTTCGGTATTTTTTTGCATATGAGAACTTCTTTTCTGACTAATTTTTGGAATATGGGTTTCTATATGATTTGATTCTAATGCTACGCCCTGAAACACGTGTACAGCATAACAAAATTCACTGTTTATTATGTTACTTTGGTATTTTTGAATTTTTTATCTTATAAAGAAGTAAAACGACAAATTTATACTATGATAGAAAATGTGTAAAGATACAGTCGACTTTTGAACACTGTTTTGTAGAGTATTTCTTATCATTATGTTCTCGACTATACTAGTAACTAGACTGGTTTCTCTCAAATGGTTTGCCAGATTTTGTTATTGGGAACGTTGTATGTAAATGTTGTATTATGGTCAATATCGTGTTGACATTTTTTCATAACGTCTTTTCAGCATGATATATACCGGACAAGAATATAAAATATCTGTCTATATGTAAGATAATTAATCGTAGAACAAAAGCACAAAGGAAGTAGATATATATCAATGCTACAGCAAGGCTACACTTCTTTCCTACTTCTTTCCTACACAGTCATAAACCATTCCTGATGTTTACCTAAATAAACAATGTACAAAGTGAATTGTTTTAGCATCCACCTGTGTACTATTTACATTTACCTTCGGGAGTGAAAGACAGAACTATACCATTTAACCGACCTTTACTCTAAATTTGTCATGTCCTCTTAAAGTCCATTGCCATCGATGTATTTCGTTGTAAATGGAGCTGATAACAAAATTACCAAACACAACTGTCAAGAGCCAAAGTCCACGACACAAAATGAAAAAGCAGGGGGAAACAATCAGAAAAATTATCGATCGCAATGGTCCTGACGTGGTACAGATATTTCAAAAGAAACGGTGTGTTAAACCGGTTATATGATGCATCAAACCTCCCTTTCCATTTCGGTTATGTCCGGTAGCAACTCAACAGCAATTGCTATTGACAAGTAAAAGTGATGCTATTAAATATATTTTGGGTGACTGATTGATAGATATCATTCTCTAACCCCAAGACAAAACCAATTAAAATCAATGGAACATGTTACTTCTATCACCCTGAAACAAGACCAAGGTAAAAGTTAGAAAAACATATATTTTATCTATTTGTAAACAGATATCACAACTTCAAATCTGTATTACATACATCATCGACAAAGACAAAACTAAAAATAACATAGTGATATAAAGACAACATAGAGACCAAAGTTTGAAAAAAACATATATTTTATGCTGTAACGACCAAAACAAAACAAAAACAAAAAAAAATCTGCTAATCGCAATGGTCTCGAATTTGTACAATATCAAAGGAAAAGTTTAAGCCTTCCAATATGTGTGAATGTGTGTGTGTGTGTGTGTGTGTGTGAAACAAAAGCTTTTGAAAGACGAAACAAAATGACCATTGATAAAAGTGTTAAAAAGCACTAAAAAAATTTAGTGACAAAATCAATAGCTAAAAAAACGAAAAAATGCGAAAACATACTAAACAGTTGTAAGCTGAAAGGTAATCGTCATATTCTTATTACTGCTTACTTGATTTATTGACTTTAAAAGTTGACAACGAAACCTCATTTAAAACAGTAATAATGATCCCTTCATTGCTTATTTTAGACTGGAGTTTGTCTCTTCTGCAGTGTGGAGTCCCTAAAAGATTCTTGGTGCGAGTGACGTATGCTTTATATACATTTCATTTATGGTGTACTTGTGCTTGGGAGAATTTCTTATATGGATGCACTATCAAACTTTCAAATTTTGAATTTTTTATTTTTTGTACTATCAAAACACTATTCTGACCACCTGTTTATTTTGCCCACATCTCACGATTTTATTAAGCCAAATTTTCTTACTTTTGATTCCATGAGTGCCCTGTGGTTGTTAAAATATTGTGCTAGTATTATGTTAGTCTTTTTGTCGGGCAACGAATGACAGCTATTGTAAGAACACTTTGCTTGTTAATTTTGTTTGTTAACAACCCCACATCCATGTACATGTGTGTAGCGTCGCTCGATATGTAGCGATGAATTCCCCTCAAAGCGGTGCAGAACTTATTGTTGAAGGCCTCAAGGTAACTTCAAGATGAAAAACAACATAAAGCATTGTATCATTGCTTTGTTTTACCATGTAAATGTAAAGACTTTGTCTCATGTATATTTACTTCATATCCCTTCATTGCTTATTTTAGACTTGATTTTGTCTCTCCTGTAGTGTGGAGTCAGTTAAAAGATTCCCCGTGCGAGAGATGTATGCTCTATATACATTTCAGTTATGGTGTACTTTTTCTTGAGAGAATTTCTCATATGAATGCACCATCAAACTTTCAAATTTTGGCATTTTTGTCTTTACTATCCATGAACAAAGGAAAAGATACATGTATATAGCGTTACTCGACATTTAGCTACGAATTCCGCTCAAAACCATTGCTAGGGACCGTCTTGAACTTACTATGATGTATGAGCAGAAATCATTGTTGAAGGCCTCATTGTGACTTCAAGATAAAGAACAAAAATAAAAGCGTTGTTTCATTTTTTTTTACCATGTAAATGTAGAGACTTTGTCTCATGTACATTTACTTCACATTCCTTCATTGCTTATACTAAATAATCTAAATAATGAATTAAATTCTGAAATAATCTATTAAGGAATAGAAAAAGAATTAAACATTTGAAAAAAAAAACATTAAGTAGTTTGAAACAAAAGTAATAAAAATTTACAACATTCATTCTAAATAATGATTGATTTATTTGATAATCTTTTTTATCTAATTTTCATCTCTAGTATCGTACAAAACCAATGTTGATGGTGTGACATTATTCAATTATAAAATAGGCACAAACTAGACATCGGAGTGATGGCAGCCAGCTCTGTGGGTCCCGCTGTAATACAAGTGCAAATTAAGTGTGTGTGGACACAGGTGTGGACACAATACAAGTGTGGACACTACACAAGTATGGACTCCATCATATTATCAAGATATCAACAGAATGTAAGCAATAATCTGACCTTGAAGACAAAGGTCAAGGTCAAAGGTCACCAATCATGGATAATGACAGATCGTCTTGAAGTGATCTATCTACATGCAAAATATCAAAAGCCTATCTCAAAAGACAAAAAAGATATAGCCCAGACACAACTTGTCAGTACGAAAGCAAAAATCTGCCCTTGACGACAAAGGTCAAGGTCAAAGGTCACCAATCATTGTTCATGACACATCATCTTGAAGTGATCTATCTACATGCAAAATATCAAAAGCCTATCTAAAAAGACAAAAAAGTTATAGCCCGGACACGACTTGTCATTAGAAAAGCAAAAATCTGCCCTTGACGACAAAGGTCAAGGTCAAAGGTCACCAATCATTGTTCATGACACATCGTTTTGAAGTGATTAATATCAAAAGCCTATCTCAAAAGACATAACAGTTATAGCCCGGACACGACTTGTCATTATAAAAGCAAAAATCTGACCTTGACGACAAAGGTCAAGGTCAAAGGTCACCAATCATTGTTCATGACACATCGTCTTGAAGTGATCTATCTACATGCAAAATATCAAAAGCCTATCTCAAAAGACAAAAAAGTTATAGCCCAGACACGACTTTGTTACGGACGGACGGACGTTCTGGAATTTTGAAACCCTCAAAAACAATGAAGTTTGATCAGCAATGGTATTTCGACCCCTACCATGGGATTTTCACCTTATCTCAAAAATGTCTATGAAAATTAAGATAACCCGTTGGAAATTTTTTAATTTGGTCAGCCATGGTATTTAGACTCCCCTAAAATGGGATTATATACAAAAGGTGTTAATTATCCTGTCATGGCATTCTGACCCTCATAATTAAATTTTAACCAATATCTGGAAGTTGTGGAGTTTAGTCAGTCATTGCATTTTGACTTGCTTGCCTGGGAATTTTAAACTCCCCTTCAAAACCTGCCAATTGTGCACAAAATTGGGGCAATGATTTTTAGACCTCCACCATGAGAATTTGAACCCCTTCAAAACGAGTTAATTGTACGTAAAATATATTAATTCGGTCTCTTGATATGGTATTCTGATCCCACTTTCGTGAATAACCCCTTGGAAAGCGTTTTTTTTCTGCCAGTAAATGTTCATTTTTACAAAAATAAATACATAACACCTAGAGATTTCTTTCAAATTTATGGGGTTAAAAATACTATCCAGGGGTTCAATTTTCCATGAGGGGTTCAACATTCTGTTGGTAAAAATTGACCCGGGATCAACTTTCCATAGCTTCAAAATACCATCTGACACCGGTATTATTATATCTCCAAATACAACATATTTTTTATCTTGAAATGCAAATCATACAATGCGTCAAACACCTCATGCCAAAAGATTTTTTTCCGTTTTCATTTAAAACTAACATATGATATAGCCAAAGTTATCAGTAAATGATCGTATTTAAGTTCTTTTATCCTCCAAGAAATCTTCTAATCAGTTAGTTGTAGTGCTTCGATATTAATATTTACCGTTTGAAGGCCCAAAAAGTGAAGTTCTTTTATTCCACATAAATGCAAAGAAATTTGTAATGAATTGTTCAAAAGGTTTGGGTTGGATTCAAATCCTCATTTTTACGGAAATGTTGTTATAAAATGCCAAAAACTGATCAAAGATCCAGAAAAGCTGGGACATAACTTACATTCTTCACGTAATAGGGAATATCGACAAGATACTCTCCTTGCATCTGTAAAATTAGCTCTGAATTCTAGTGAACTGAAAATTTTACACACATACTGGCCTCTCACTGATACTGCTGATGTCTACTGAAATATATAATGAATCTTGACCAAACCCTTCGGGAATTTTTGAGTTTGATTTTTTTTCCGTAGTGCGACAGTGTTTTACCAGCAGACTAGGCTCCTTGAGCTAGCCGGCAGTTTATCGGCGAGCACCCCTTGACCCATCTTTCAAAGTTAAGTATTTTTCTACGCTTCCTAAACTTCACGAAAATCCTTTCAAATTTCGTTATATTTCGACATCAAGTAAATGTTCAACTACACACATTTCTGTTTTATTGACCAGTGCATTTACTACCATAAGAAATGTCGTCATCAATTTTAGCAGCAAATATTATGAATACAGTGCACTCAACTACTTTTTGATTTTAAAAATTCAGGGAAACTTTGGAAAGACTTCGATCTGTTACTGAAGCATACACCTACGTCGATAGCTATGATTTTTCTTACCTTTATACTACATTACCGTATACATTCATCAAAGAGAAATTTTCGTATTTGATATAATGATCCTTCAAAAATCAGGAGGTACTTTAATTTGTTGCAATACATTTAAATCGTTTTTCAGTGACTAAAAATATGACAAATATACCAACTGGACTTGTCAGGATATGATAAAAGCATTAAGTTTTCTTCTGCATAATATTTTTGTTCGTTTCGGTGATATAGTCTATCGGCAAAAAATAGGTATTTCTATGGATACTAACTGTGCACCTTTCATAGCAGATTTATTTCTTAATTGCTACGAGTCACAATTCATGGTCAAAATTCAAGAAGACCCTTCTAAACAGCATTTAGTTGATATTTTTAACAATACATATAGATATTTGGACGATGTTTTTGGCCTCAAATAAACCTGAATTTTCTAAATTTACATACGAAATTTATCCTGTCGAACTTGCTTTAAATAAATCCAATAGCAGCAGTGCTGATACTCCTTTTCTTGATCTTGATATATCAATAAATCAAGGAAAGTTTTACACTAACGTTTATGATAAAAGGGATGATTTCTCTTTCCCTATAGTTAATTTTCCCCATTTCGACGGCGATGTTCCGTTAGCCCCTTCTTACGGGGTCTACATTTCCAACTTGTTCGATATGCATGAATATGTAGTGATGTTTCTGACTTCAACGACCGAAATCTTTGTCTACCTGGAAAACTTCTGCGTCATGGGTTTAGATATCATGAATTGATAAAATCATTCTCTAAATTTTATTATAGATACATTGACTTATTAAAAAACACTTGGTTATACATGCAGGGCTCTTATACAACAGGGCATTGCACATCCAAACTTCTATGGAAATATCATTTACAAAGCGCATAAATTCAAAAAATGTCCTTCCAAACTTATTAATCCGTTGAACAAACTTATTCATAAAGGATATAAATACATCATTGTTTTTAGATCTTTACTTTTGGTTTTTGTTGGCAAAGACATTGATCAGCTCCTAAATGCTTTACACCATAACTAAATTAAAACATTTTTTTCATTTTGGCAGTATTTGACATTGCGCAATATCATGTTCTTCTTTCATAATTGATTATGTTGTTAAACGAAATCTATTTAGAAGTATTTCAATTGAAGTTTCATATGTAAGAAGGCTTGATATCATAGTCAACGGAAATTATGTCCTTAGCTAGCTGTCAGTAACTGCGAGCACTTGTCCGGACAGTACCCATGTGTATTGTCTTCATGCTTTACGTACTTCATTGGAAAGGTACTCGTCTTGATAAGTTGGACTTTTTTCTAGTTCGGTTTTTACTGTGAGTCTTTTTGTGTATTTATTTTTCAGCCATTCACCACACATAGGGGAACGGTTAGGATCCAAGAAAACGAGTTTAACCCTATCGCAAATTTTGCGCTTGTCCCAAGTCAGGAATATGTTGGTAATTTACTTTTCCTTGTCTTCTTATAAAATTTTAGTTTCTTGATATTTGGGTTATTGGATTTGGTTTGTTTCTATTGATTTATTCACTTTTTACCTTTTTAGGGCCATTTAGGGCTTGCTTTATGGTGTGAGGTTCCTCACTGCGTTAAAGACCATATGGTGGTCCTAGATGCTTTGTTTTGGGTCGTTTTAACCTGGAGACGGGATGTTGTCTCCTTGACATTTACTCCATTTCCTTTCTCTTTCATATGTCATTTTCTTTCTTTTCAAGATTGTGGTTATGGAGTTAGAAGTCTACGTGTATTGGGTTTTATTCGTATTTTTATGATACTATAGGGAAACGGGACAGGTAAAGGGGGTTTGGGCACCCATAAACCAGTTTAACCCTACCGCTGGCTTTTGTTAGTGCCTGTACCAAGTCCAGCTGTCCCGAGTTCCTATCGTTGTTAACGTTTGTCTTTTGTCTTGTTAGTGTTTTTTCTGATTAGTTCCCTGGCAGATTGTGGCATGTAACTAATTTTCAGCCATTCCAGATGTTTCCTGTTATCCACTCTTTTACATTGGATTAGGCTTGGAAAAGTTAATAATTCATAACTAACACTGCTAGTGCTTTAGTTATGTGGCGTTCTTGTTCATGTTTGCTTATTTGTTTTGTCTTTGACATACTGTCTCAATTCGTGTTTGATATTAATTGCTGTCATTTTGGATTTGTGATTTGGAATTTCCCCCTTTCCTCATTTTTGCCTCGGTATTCGTTTGCCGATGTATATTAGTTGATAGATTATCAGTTTTAATAAAAGTAATTTTCCAATTGGATGTAATACTAGTTTTGATTAGCCCATATCTTTCTTATAAGTTATAATTAATGTAGAAAAGATAAGAGGAAACACTTGCAATGGCCGAAAATTACAATTACATGTCATAATCAACCAGAGAACAGCACAAGAAAAACAATAAAATGACAAAAGACAAACATAGATAACGATAGGAACTCGGGATAGCCATACTTGGTACCGGCACTGACAACAGCCAGCGGTAGGGTTAAACCGGTTTATGGGTATCCAAACCTCCCCTTTCTCTATCCTGTTACCCTATAGTATGATGGGTCGAGGAGTGTTCGCCGCTAAACTGCCGGCTAGCTCAAGGAGCCTAGTCTGCTGGTAAAACACTGTCGCACTACCCAATAATAATCAAATTCAAAACTTCCGAAGGGTTTGGTAGAGAATCATCATGAATTTCAACAAACATCGGCAGTATGCCACAATGTACCAAATAAAATGACAAAAGACAAACATGCTCTTTATTTTTCTTAGATATGGTGTACTTGTACATGAGATAATATCCCATGTGTACACTTTGTTAAATTACTATTATCTAAATTTATGTAAATTCTAAAACCGAAGGATTAACTCCCTCCATCGTAGTTTTGTCCTTAGCTATATTTGATAATACTGATTATTCGGCTTTTGTGTGGTTTTATGCATTTTAAACATTTTTCAATATTATGGATTTCCTTTGTTTGGGTTCTAGTGCTGCTTATGAGGAATAAATTTCCGAAATGGCCATACAGCTCATTAAAATTAAAGCAGTTGGAGTTAACATATGTGTTATGGTCTCATGTTCATTTACTCCATATCCTTTCGTAAAACATAGACAAAAATAGGATTTTGGGATAGCCGGACTTGGAACCGACACTATCAAGAGCTAGCGGTAGAGTTAAACCGGTTTATTGGTGCCCAAACCTCCCCTTTATCTATCCCGTTTCCCTATAGTATAATATACATACAAATAAACCCAATTCAGGTAGACTACTAACTCCAAGACCACAATCTTGAACAAGAAAGAATAAGGCAAAACGTTATTTAGAAAGATGGGTCAAGGGGTGCTCACCGCTAAACTGGAAGCATAGTTTAAAACTTCCTTTTTACATCTGTGTATATAAGAACTCAGTTCCTAATTGGTAAATCTTTTGGAATCCTATTCCATGCCCATTTTGCACACAGTTATATTATTGACTAGAACAAATTTGGGCAAGAGAATTTACATACCTTGCAAAAATGACCATCACTGTCAATAATATTCAGGATGTTAATGCGAAATGCAGGTTTGGGCAGTTCATTCTGCTGCATGGCGATGAGTCTGAAACAGAAAGTGTTCTATTCATATTACCTCAGTCATCTTAGTTCTGCAATAGTAATAGGTATTCAACTTCTGCAATAGTAATAGGTATTCAACTTCATTTTTTGAAATAATGAATTTCCTTTGTTTGGGTTCTAGTGCTGCTGATGAGGAATAAATTTCCGAAATCGCCATACAGCTCATTAAAGTTATTGCAGTTGGAGTTAGCATATGTGTTATGGTCTCATGTTCATTTACTCCATATCCTTTCGTAAAATATTTAATTCAGGAGTTTGTCTTTTATTGCAGTGTGGAGTTGGTAAAACAATTCCCCGTGGTAGAGATGTATGCTCTTTATTTTTCTTAGATATGGTGTGCTTGTGCATGAGATGATATCTCATGTGTACACTTTGTTCAATTGCTATTATCTAGGTTTATGTAAATTCTAAACCGGAGGATTAACTCCCACCATCGTAGTTTTGTCCTTGGCTATATTTGATATTGCTGATTATTCGGATTTCGTTTGGTTTTGTGCGTTTAAGCATTTTTTGAAATTATGAATGTCCTTTGTTTGGGTTCTGGTGCTGCTGGTGGGGAGTGGGTTTCCGAGGTGGCCATGCGGCTCATTAAAATTATTGCGGTTGGAGTTGACATATGTGTTATGGTCTCATGTTCATTTACTCCATATCCTTTGGTAAAATATTTAATTCAGGAGTTTGTCTTTTATTGCAGTGTAGAGTTGGTAAAACAATTCCCCGTGGTAGAGATGTATGCTCTTTATTTTTCTTAGATATGGTGTACTTGTGCATGAGATAATATCTCATGTGTACACTTCGTTCAATTACTATTAGCTAAATTTATGTAAATTCTAAACCGAAGGATTAACTCCCACCATCGTAGTTTTGTCCTTAGCTATATTTGATATTACTGATTATTCGGATTTCGTTTGGTTTTATGCATTTAAGCATTTTTTGAAATAATGAATTTCCTTTGGGCTCTAGTGCTGCTGATGAGGAATAAATTTCCGAAATCGCCATACAGCTCATTAAAATTATTGCAGTTGGAGTTAGCATATGTGTTATGGTCTCATGTTCATTTACTCCATATCCTTTCGTAAAATATTAGATGCTGTTTTTGTCTTGCAACAAATCGTGAAGAAAACAAGTCGTTTCACTGGCTTATTACAAACAACATCTTTCTCTTCTTATTCCAAATTTTTTTATTGATTGATTAAATTGTCACTCTTTAGTTTTTATTTCATTTTTTGTAACATTTATTTTAACTTGAATAAATTGTATGTACCATTACTATACTTGTAATTGAATTATGTAATTATAATGTAAATGCGTGGCATATGGAAAGTGTTTTTGTAATTTGATTGTGTTATCAAACTTAACAAAAATGGGAAAGTTGTTCGAGGATTTGATCAAATGACTAAGCATTTATTTTCATATCAGTTTGACGGAATAACATTTGAATTTCGGATGGAGCTATTTTAACAGGCTAAAACGATTTCATATTCGAACAGCCTTTTTTCCCTTTTTTGAGTTGTATTTAAAATTAATTGGATATGGATTTAAGTCCTTTTTAAAAAAAAATGCATAATAGAAAAGACCAAATAATAACTTTAACCTTTGTTTTCTTCGTCTTTAGAGTCACAGTTTGAGCATTCATATCTCAATGTAGTTTCAAGATGGTCCTATTCATTGCTAGGTGTCGAACAAGGCTACGTTCATGTTCGCTCTACATGCAATTTATCAAAACATAAATGTGACTCTTACAGACATTGACATCGAAACAGAAAAGTGTTCCTTTCACATTATTTCCTTTTGAAGATAATTGTTTCGGAGTTAGTAGTCTACATGTATTGGATTTTATTTGTATTTTTGTTTTACTATAGGGAACAAGGGTACGGAAGGGGTATTAATTATCTGCTTTATCCCTACCGCTAGCCTTTGATAATGCCCGTAAAGTCTGGCTATCCTGAGTTCCTATTTTTGTTTACGTTTCTCCTTTGTCTTTTATTTATGATTTCTTTTACAGTTTATTTATGGATTGTGGCATGTGCTTGGATTTCCGGCCATTGTATGTGGGTGTTTCCTGTTTTCTCCATTCCCAGCAGTTGGTTAAATGTGCGAGCGACTTTTTAACAAACGGGCGTTGATTAAATTTCCTCGAAAGAATTTCATAGGAGGTAAAATTTTTCGTTCAGCTAGGGCGCGAGTTAAAAATGTTTCTTCCCTCTCGATAGTAAAATTTCGATTTTAACATGCTCGTTTTTTTTTTTGTCGCGAGTGAAAAATATTTCTTATCTCGATAGTAAAATTTCGATTTGAACATGCTCGCATGTTGAAAATCAAAATTTTACTATCTCGAGGGAAGAAATATTTTTAACTCTCTCCTATCTATATCTTCACTTTTTAACAAGAAGACGAATAGTGTCTTACATTAACGAAATAAAAGATCAAAAAAAAAAATTAAGAGTGTTAAAATTATGTCTTTTACATGGAAACAACAGAAAAAGATGTAGAATTACTCAGATGAGTGATAGATATTTTAATTATGAATGAATCATAATCATACAGAATATACATGATATTGTAAAAAAAAATAACTGCAGTCTGCAAATAAGTATTGCTTGTATTTTTTTGAAATGAAACAAATCACGGTGATGCTTAAGTATAGTTGTGATTTCAATTAAAATGAAAAGTTTGATATCGTAAAGCTGTTTCTTTGCTTTATATGCTTGGACTTAAGTAAAATGTTATGTTCGTTTAAGGAACATGAATATAGAATATGATCTTGCTGATTATTATATGTATCAATTGGCTGGAGTCACTACAAATGAAAAGGCACTATTTTTTATAGTACTATTTTCGAGGTCTGTCAAACATTGGCGTATTGAAATAGTGTAGTGCGCCCTGACAATATTATGGCTTTGACATTTAACACAATCTGGGCACACAGAAGCAAAAGTTAGTCGTCATATAAGCGGGAGGTTGATGCATCAATAAACCTGATTTAACCCACCATTTTATTTATAAAATGCCCGTTCCAAGTCGGGAATATGACGGCTTGCCAAAAATGTTCTGTGTCGGATTGTGTTCCCCTGATTCAGTCGAATGTTATACGGATTTTCCTTATTGGTCTCTTCCTTTGATCGATTCTGACTTTTGTTGTCACTTTTATTTTTTATCGTTTAAGGAACATGAATATGGAATGAAAGATAGATCAGAATGTTTTTGCAAAAATCCAAAGAAACATAGGAATCAGACACCACTGTAAAAAATGCAAATTACGTATATATTAATGGAAATTAAAAAAATTTTCACCGCGATATAGACAGCAAAGTGGAAAGAAATACAGTCGAAAAATTTATAACACGATTTCATACAAAGAAAATATAGCAGAAAGACTACATTATCAAAAGGAAACAAAACAAAGATGAAGGTGAAATCGAAGCATTTGTTAAAATATGAAACAAGTACTATCTTTGCAAAAAAAAAGATTATCAACAAATTACATGTATCGCATTTTCGAAGAAAGTTCGGGGATAATGTTATACCCTCCGTCTGTCCGTCCGTCCGTCCGTCACACTTTCCTTGTGACTCAAACTCCTCCTACATTTTTGGATTTAGGGATTTAATTTTGTTGAAGAATTGTTGCATATAGTCTGCAAATGAGCAATAAGCTTTCGGTTTTTCGATATTGGTCTTAGTGCAAACAAGAGGCCCCGTGATGTCAATTTTTACACATGTGGCATGTGACACAAACTCCTCCTACATTTATGGATTTAGGGATTTAATTTTGTTATAGAATTGTTGCATATAGTCTGTAGATGCGCAATAAGCTTTCGGATTTTTTATATTGGTCTTGGTGCAAACAAGAGGCCCCATGATGTCAATTTTAACAAATACCCAAAGATGTGGATTAGACACATGTGGTATGTGACGCAAACTCCTCCTACATTTTTGGATTTAGGGATCAAATCTTTATGCAGAATTGTTGCATATAGTCTACAGATTCGCAATAAGCTTTTGGAATTTTGGTTCCGGTTCCAACTTTGGTAAATTTCCTGAAAAATGTCAAAGACACCTATTTTTTTTTAATTTTGGCATATTATCTTATATTCTGACAAATGTTTGGTAAAAAAGCAAAATTCTGAAAACTTAGCGTTCTGAAAGACAATTCCAATTTTGGTAAATTTCCTGAAAGTCTCAAAGACCACTTATTCTTGGAATTCTATGTAGCAACTGTACTTAAAATGTTTGTGTAGTTTAGGACAAACATTTTCATCAATTAGATTTCAAAAATATTTGATTCCAATTTTGGTAAAATTCCTGAAAGTCTCAAAGACCACTTATTTTTTGGAATTCTACCTAGCAACCATACTTAAAATGTTTGTGTAGTTTAGGACGAACATTTTCATCAATTGGATTTCAAAAATATTTGATTCCAATTTTGGTAAATTTCCTGAAAGTCTCAAAGACCTCTTATTTTTTGGAATTCTACCTGGCAACCATACTTAAAATGTTGTGAAGTTTAGGACGAACATTTTCATAAATTGGATTTCAAAAATTTTTGATTCCAATTTTGGTAAATTTCCTGAAAGTCTGAAAGACCACTTATTTTTGGAATTCTACTTAGCAACCATATATCCTATAATTCTTTAATAACAATAATGACTATCAATAGATAGATTTTTAAAAAATAATGAAAAAAATTATGCCCAGAGTGTATAACAACTGTTTTCTGTCTCAAACAGGAAGTGCGGGGATAGCTGTCGTTTCCGGCAACACCTAGTTTATTTATTTATTTATTTATTTTATTTATTTATTTATTTTATTTTTTTTTTTGTTTCAAAATTTTCTTTTCAGCATATTGTTTCGGTATTTGCTTGTATATCTGATAAACAATGTGAACTTCCAAGAAAAAAAAACTAAAAAACTAATTAAAATGACTTTATAACTAAAAAATACTGAAATGCTGACTACTTGCCCAATGTAAACTTTAATACATATATATGTATTTATCCCCGCACTTTCAAATGAAATTTCGAAATATTTTCGTTGGCCTCGTCCATCCGTCCGTCCGTTCGCCCGTCCGTCTGTCCGTCCGTCCGTCCGTCCGTCACAAGTCCTTGCGACGCGAACCCCTCCTACATTTTTGGATTATTTTTTGCTATAGAACTGTTGCATATATGCTGCAGATGCGCAATAAGCTTTCAGATTTTTGATATTGGTCTTCGTGCAAACAAGAGGCCCCAAGATGTCCACTTTGACACATGTGGCATGCAACGCGAACTCCTCCCACATTTTTGGATTTAGGGTTTTAATTTTGTTGCAGAAATGTGTATATGGTCATTTAATGCGCAATAAGCTTTCGGATTTATGATATTTATCTAGATTGAAACAAGAGTCCACAAGATGTCGATTTGACAAAGACCACAAAATATGGATTGTGAAACATATTCCAGGCAAGGCAAACTCCTCCTACATTTTGGATAATATGAATTCAATTTTGTCGTAGAGTTGTTGCATATAGTCTGTTGATGTGCAATAAGCTTTCAAAATTTTGATTCCGGTTCCAGGTATTATAAATTTCCTGAAAATGTCAAACACTGATATTTTTGGACATTTTGATATATAATCTTATATATTTGCAAGAATTTGGAAAAATCAAAATTCTGAAAACGTAGAATTCAAAGATGTGATTCCAATTTTTGTAAATATCCTGAAAGTTTCAAACACCACTTATTTTTTTTTTTTTTGAAATTCTACCTAGCAACCATACTTTTAGCATTTGTTTTGATAAGGTCAATCATTTTCAGCGATTTGATTTCAAAAATATTAAATTC
>MJUU01007445.1:11902-25825 GCA_002080025.1 Modiolus philippinarum | reverse complement strand
AAAACAAGATGTGTTTGTGAAACACTACATATGCCCCCAGATTCTACAGTAAAATATATGAAAATACCTAATTTTACCTCTTTTTGACCTCTGTGACCTTGACCTTTGACCTAATGTTTTTGCATATTTATGTTCCTTTTGACAAGACCTATACACATGCCAAGTATTAAAAGTCTATCTTACATAGTTCAAAATTTGTTTATTGCCATAAAAACACCCCATTCAACCCCTTTGGACCTCTTGTTTATTGAAATGGGTTTAATTGTTAAATGTATCTGTTTAAACATGCTATAAGAAACCTACAGAAAATCTTACAAAAAATTTTTAAATTCCCCCTTTTTTTCGTTTGCCCCCCTTTGTGCCTCTTGTTTTTCAAAAACGGTTAATACTACCTCAAATCTGTCAACATATTCCAATTGCGCAATTTTATTAGCTATAACATAAAACAAACCCCGTCGCAATAGGATAAATAATAAGGATTATACAGTCAAATGTGTGAAAACAGTCAAATTCACCCCTTTTTAACCTCTATGACCTTGATCTTTGACCTGACCTTTTTTGCATATTTATATTCCTCTTGACTAGACCTATACACTTGCCAAGTATGAAAAGTCTACCTAACCAAATTCAAAAGTTATAGCCAAGGTTAAAGTTTCGGACGCACAGACAAACAGACAAACAGACAGGACAAAAACAATATGCCCCCGATCCTCGATCTGGGGGCATAAAAATGTAAGGAAATATGAAGTCCTGTCATTTTAATTGGCCTTTTCTGTAAAGAATTTGGACATTTTTGAGAAGAATGAAATTATTATACAAGATATTAGTTCTACAATCGCAGTTTCCCATTTTATTGTTTTCAATAACATAAGTTTCTCATTACTGAGTTAGAGCATACCTGTTTTCATTATCTTGCCTTTTATTTCAGTGTGTACTTTATACGTATCAAATTAATGGAAATTAGGGTCGATTCAATAAATGTGTCCCTACCTGACCTTCTTGACCAATCAAATTCAGTGATGTTGTAACTTATTCATTGTTTGCGTCTATATCAATAACTTGCAGTTCCTTTGTAAAAAGATGACAAAATGTTACATTGTGTATGAATGTCTGTTTCTTTCTGCATTTGATGACAATGTGTTTTCTTTGACACAGAAGCTGACAAAACATATACACTTTACTAACTGTATGCCTCGTACTATTAAATTTAAGAAGTTTCAATACATGTATCATTGATTACTTGCTTACAATTACTTCTTTATAAATTCACAGTAACTTCGATATTAAGTCATTTGTAGAATATTATTTTTCTTATTTTTTATTTGCTATTTTATTTTAAATTTAGAGAAATATTATCGCGGCTTGGGAGGAATTTGAGTAAAGTCAAAAAGTGTGGATTTTTTCCAGTTGTAGAACGATGTTTTGGTGGGGGTTGCTTTGTTATGCTGTCTCCATTCATGTTGGATGTAAATTGTGGTTTTTTTTTCGAATTTTCCCATCCTTTCCTCCTTTTGCTTCGGTAATCGTTTGCCGATGCATTGTAATCGTTTATTTAAAGACATTTTTTGAGTGGTATTTGTTATTATATAATAATTTGTTTAGATTCCTCGTGCATATGCCTTGAATATAAAACAAACCATTAGAGTAATGTAAAAGAATAAAAATAATTCATCTAATATTTTTCAAATAGTCTTCAAGGCTCCAGATTTAGATAAGATATCAGGTCTTGTTTATTTCAGTCGGAGATACTAATTTCTTTTTTGGTTTCTTGTCACGGTGAATCTTCGAAGAACAGGAAACGTTGATACTCTGAATGAGTAGCTTTATTGTTCAAAAATTGCTTTTTGCTTATAGAAAAGGCATATCAGTTGATTAATCTTCTTTTTTAATTTCAGTACAATAAAAGAAAATACAAGTGTTTATTGCTTAAATGGATTTCCATCCGAAATCTGTGATTAAGATCTAGAAAAACCGATGTTGCGACATGAAAGTTGCAGATTCATTTGAATGGCAATGGTTGACCAAACACTTAAAAGAGACGAATTGGTTGTAATGTCACCTAAAATAAACTAGGTAGGCTTCACCATAGTTAACCGAACTTAAACGTAGCCTGTACAGTTAAACTTTTCATGAGCGGTAATACACGTAGTTATTTTTTTAAGTTCCTTCATTTACAATGTACAAGAAAAACCTTCAATGTTGTTGCATGTTTCTTGGTACAACATTCATTTAAGTTTAAAAAACGGTCATCAAAAATCAGATGTGGATTCTAAAAAATTTCTAAAGATCTCCTTGAACGGCTATCCCCTAGCAGTCTCACCCATTGTCATAGCTAACAAACTTTTGATTTGTCTGCTGTTTATACTACCCTGCCACACAATAAACTGCAAATAGTAATTTGATTTGATACATCAATGTTTCTGCTCTGAATACATCGGCAAACGAATACCGAAGCAGGAACGAGGAAAGGGGAAATTCTAAAATCATAAATCCAAAATCACGGCAATTCACAGCAACACGAATTGAGACAGTATGACAAAGACAAATCAAATAAACACAAATGAACAAGAACGCCACACAACTAAAGCTTAAGCAGTGAACCTCTATAAAATCTGAAGTATCATTAGGTGCCCCGGAAGGGTAAGCATGATCTGCTCCACGCGTGGTACCCGTCACACTGCCAGTGAAAAATCTGGTTTTGTCACAGTCGGTGTTAGTCAGTCTAACTAAATGGAGAATGCAGTCACATTTATTTAGTAGTAGGGAAAGACAAAATTTATTTCGTAAAGAACCAACCTGAGTCACACAAGAAGTACACTGAGAATAATGTAATAAAGATGTTGGAATTTTTGATAGATAATATTTTTTGTCGACTGTGGAGGCGGCGCTTTTCAATAGACAATCGAACTAACTTGCGTGCCACTTTAGCTGATATCTTTCTTTTCTCGTATGAGGTCAAGTTTTTTCAAGGGCTAACAAAGAAAAAACAAAAACATAGCCCATTTCTTTAAATTCAGCTTCCGCTACATAAATTATCAAGGAATATTTACACCAGATCTATATATCCCAATTAGATTGAAATTAAAGAGAATACTGATACACCTACTTCAGCTTCATACCTAGAATTTTTGACATACATTGACGAAGATTGACGTTTGAAATCTAAGTTATATGAAAAACTTGATGATTTTAACTTCCCAATTGTGAACTTTCCCTTTCTGAACAGCCTATGAATGCCTTACAGTGTAACTAAATTAAAACAATTTTGAAAGAATTTAGCCTTTCACAATATCATGTTGATCTTGTTATACAAAATCTATTTAGAAGTTTTTCAATTAAAGTTTCATATGTAAGAAGGCTTGATATCATAGTCAACGGAAATTATGTATTCAGCTAGCTATCAGTTACTTCGAATATTTGTCAGGGCAGTATCCTTGTGTATTGTCTTCATATTGTATGAACATTATTGTAAAGGTACTCGTCTCGATAAGTTGGACTTTTTCTACTTTGATTTTTACTGTGATTCTTTTTATGTATATATTTATTATCAATTCACCTAGGGGGCTTAACTCCCACCGCAATTTTTGCGCCTTTCCTATGTCAGGAATACTAGTATGTTAGTTAGTGGCCTGTCCTTGCCTTCTTACAAAATAGTCTCTTGACATTAGGGTTTTTGGATGTGGTTTGTTTCAATTGATTCATTTGCTTTTTAGCTCCCCTGGCCAAAGGCCATGTGAGCTTTTGCCATCACTCGGCGTCCGTCGTCCGTCCGTCCGTTAACTTTTATTCAAAGATCTTCTCCTCTGAAACTACTGGGCCAATACTAACCAAACTTGGCCTGAATCATTACCAGGGTATGTTCTTTCAAGTTTGTGATTTTTATGTCCGTAGACAAAACAACATGGCCGCTGTTACTAAAAATAGAACATGGGGGGTAAATTGCTGTTTTTTGCAAATTACTCGAAAACCATTACAGATATCAAAATTCTGACGGGTTAAAAATGATCAGCATGATGAGATCTACCCGCCCTGCAATTTTGGAGAATATCCGTTTACCCGTCTTGGAGTTATTGCCCCTTTTCCGTAAAATTTTCAGTTTTTCGTTACTTCTGGTCTTATATATTGAAATTGATAGAAGATAGGAGTAAAGTTTGTATACCAAAAATGGTCAGCATAGTAATATCTACATGTCCTGCAATTTTGAAGAAAATCTGACAACCCACATAGGAGTTGTTGCCGCCTTTTCTTTGAATTTTCACAATTTTTGAACGTTTTTACTTTTATTTCAAAAACTGTTTGAGATAAAGGTTAAATGTGAATGTGTGGCTACCAGCGGGGAAAATAGTTTAACATAGGCCCCTATGGGAAATGCATTCAAAGATCTTCTCCTCTGAAACCACTGAGCCAATGGGGACCAAATTTTGTCACAATAGTCCTTGGGTGGTCCCCTTTAAAGTTTGTGATTTTTACGTTTGTTCCTCATCCAAGATAGCTGCCAGTGTGGAGCATAGTTTAACACAGGGATCCTATGGGAAATGCATTCAAATGTCTTCTCCTCTGAACACACTGAGCCAATTTGAACCAAACTTGGTTACAATAGTCTTTAGATGTTTTCCTTCAAAGTTTGTGATTTTTATGTTCATACCTCATTCAAGATGGCCGCCAGCAGGGAACAGAGTTTAACATAGGGACCTTATGGGAAATGCATCCAAAGATCTTCTCCTCTGAAACTACCAAGCCAAATTGAGCCAAACTTAGTCACAATAGTCCTGGGGTGGTCCCCTTTGAAGTTTGTGATTTTTACGTTCTTACCTCCTCCAAGATGGCCACCAGCGTGGAACATAGTTTAACATAGGGACTCTATGGGAAATGCATTCAAATGTCTTCTTCTCTGAACCTACTATGCCAATTGGAACCAAACTTGGTTACAATTGTCTTAGGGTGATCCCTTCCAAAGTGATTTTTAGTTTGAACCTCATCCAAGAATGAAAATGTAACAACTGATTTATAGTATGAATGGGTGGTCTATAGGTGACAATGAATAAAACCAGTGACCAGGTGAGCGATACAAGCTCATGTGAGCCTCTAGTTTATTTTTCGGGCCATTTAGTGCTTGCAATATAGTGTGAGGTTCCTCACTGTGTTGAAGGCCGTATGGTGATCCCTAAATGCTTTGTTTTGGGTCGTTTTAACCAGGAGATGAAATGTTGTCTACTTGACATTTACCCCATTTCCTTCCTTTTTCATACTTCGCAGTTGATTCGTTGCTGTCGAGCACCTAGTTTATATAGTGATTTTTTTTTATAGAACAAATACGCTGTTCCAAAAAGCTGCTAAGTCAGGGATTTATTCAGCCTTTGTTACTTTCATCCCATCAGAAATTCTATGGCCGTTATCATGACATCATTGACAGATATATATATAACGTGTCTCTGCCCCAAATGGAAACGGACATTTTCATCTACATTTTACGTCTTCACAGATTTGACATAACCAGTTTTGACTCAACCCTGGATTGACTCGCTGATAGTGTAACGGGTGCTGCTATCGGAGTATAACTAGTTTACCCTTCCGGACACCTGATTCACTCCCGGTTTTCATGTGAGTTCACACTATGGGTGCCTTAGTTCTAATTGTCGTCTTTTTATTTCCGTGCCTTATGGCTATCTCACGTCCTTGTTTTGTCTTTGTTTTTCTCTGTTGCCGTTTTTGCCATAACAATGAAGGGATATGGCGTAAATGCAAATGAGACAAAATCTCTACAAAAACATGGTAAAATCAAGCAATGGAACAACGCTTTTATTGATGTTCTTCATCTTAGAGTCACCATGAGGCCTTCAACAATGAGCATTAGTCATATCTCCTAGCAAGTTCAAGACGGTCCCTAGCACCGGTTTAAGTGGAATTCATTGCCAATTGCTGAGCAACGCTACATCCATGTCTTTTTTCCTTAGATCCATGGATGCGGGATCATCAACAAGCATAGACTTAACTGGCAAAGTGTTCTAACAATCGCTGTCATCTATCTCCCGACTAAAAGTCTAGTAGAAGACGATCACAACTTTAAACAACGACAAGACACTCATCGAGCCAATTGTAAGAAAACTTGTCTTTGGACTTTGATTTTTGTGATCATAACTTCCTTTGTTCCTTCGGTATTCTACTGCCGTTGTTTCATTAAAGAAAAACGTATCAATATGTGAACTGCTCGTCAGTGTATATGTGTTTTAGATTGTGTCGAAGGACATAAAACCAAAAAATAACAATCAATCTGCATTAATTCAAATTTCTTTCGTATTTTAACGAAATTTACTGTTTTTATGCAACTTCTGTATTTTTTGTATTTTGAACCATTGGGCCGATGCCACTGCTGGTGGAACAGAGGTCCCCGATGGTATTCACAATCCCAATAGTCAGACTTGTCTGACATGAAAATTTTACATTGCATGTTATAGAAATTTACTGTTTTATCAAATTCTAATCACTTAGAAATACTGAGGCTTTGATCGTGTATTGCACTCGGTAGATATCCTTGGTACTGGATTGGCTTCCTATTTCGATATTTTTGGGAATGAGTACTTCTGTTTGACTACTTTTGGAAAATGGCTTTCTATATTATTTGATTTAAATGCTGCTGATGAGAGGTTAATCCTTGAAACATGTGTACAGCATAACAAAATTTACTGTTTTTATGCAACTTTGGTATTTTTTGGTATATTGAACCATTGGACCGATGCCATTGCTGGTGGACCAGATGTCCCCGAGGGTATTTACAAGCCCAATAGTCAGACTTGTCTGACATGAAAATCTTAACTTGCATGTTATAGAAATTTACTGTTTTTTATCAAATTCTAATCATTTAAAAATACTGAGGCTTCATTCCGTGTATTGCACTTGGTAGATGTTCTTGGTACTGGATTTGGCCTCCTATTTCGACATTTTTGGAAATGAGTACTTCTGTTTGACTACTTGTGGAGTATGGCTTTCCATATTATTTGATTTTAAGCTTACTCTTTGAAACACGTGTACAGCATAACGAAATTTATTGTTTTTATGCTACTTCGGTATTTTTTTGTATTTTCAATGAAACATGTAGATAATATTTCCATTTAGAAAAATATGAGATTAAGATTTAAATCATTGTCCACACAGAACTCGGTTTTCAATATTCACTTACCTATTTGATCTTGAGTTCCAGCTTTATGTTTCGTACCGATGAGGCTTCTTATGAATTGGAATCATTTTATTGATTTGATTTCAATGTGATTCACATTACGCACTCCAGCTTTAAGGTCCGTTATGTTTAATATCTTGTATTATACCATTTACAGTAGAGATGTTGACTTATGGGTATAATTGGTTAGCGCGTGTCACGTAATCTATTTGTTCAACCAAAACTTTACAATATCACTAAATTTACTGTCCTAAACTCTTTTTCACACTAGTGTCTGTCCATTTTATAAACCTTGAGCTAAATATAACCTCTATTCTACACAGGGAGAGCTTGACAGCTTATGGGGAGTGCTTCGAAGTAAGACATATTTTCCATTTGGCCGTTGGGGTTTTTAGGATTTTCAGCTAAATTATGTTCGAAAATGACTCGAACCTTGAAAAGTCGTATACTTCCTCAAATAATTTAAATTTTGGGCATGCCTTGACCTTAATCATGAAATTAACAAAAGAGGTAACCCACAAACTAGGCTGTATGACAAACGCGATGACTTCACTTTTCCAATAGTCAACTTCCCTTTTTTGTAGCAACATTCAAAAAGTGCCAGCATATAGAGTTTACACTCCCAACTCATTCGTTATTCAAGGGTCTGAGGTGGATACAGTGACTACCTTAATAGAGCTTACTTATAGAGCTTACTTAAGCAAGGGTATGTTGCCCATGGCTTGAAGTCATCACTACAGAAATGTTACAGTCGCCCAGTCTTGTGGATCGCTATGTGATATCTGTTTCCCAGATGACAACGGATTTTTTCCCTTTACAGCTAAAGTTTATTTTCCTCTACCGTGTTTGGCATGTTCAACATGGCGAGTGTCTTATAAGAAGAAGGAGATGCTTACTCTACCTGATCTCACCCATGGTTTTTAATTTAGCCCGTGTTGTTTTTCTCTCTGTGTGTGTGTGTGTGTGTGTGTGTGTGCCTTACTCATGATATGTTTTTAGTTTGTTTGTTTTTTCCGACGTTGCCATTGTCCTTGAATTATCGTTTTAGACTAACAGTTCGGTTTTCATTTACATGTACTTTCAAACTAGCATTAAAATTTCAAGACTATTTCTCGGTATGAAATTTCAATAATGCATTTTTTTAATCTTTTTTTTTTGTTTTTTTTTTGTTTTTATTTTATTTTTTTTTTTTTGCAAATTTTGGACTTGAAACGATCTACTACTGATAGAAACTGGTAGATTTTAGAATATTCAAGAAATAAGAAAAGTACATTGCCATCTTTGTGGAACACTCGATTTATTGCCATCTTTGTGGAACACTCGATTTAGGCGATAAATATCATTATCTTACGTCTTTTTGATTTTTTTATACAAAAAAGAAACAAATATTTATCACAATATTGAAATTGAAAAGTATTTATAATGGAAAATTAAAGACTTGATTTTGATATGTAATATATCAAAATCAAGTCTTTAATTTTCCATTATAAATACTATTGAAATAAGGAGAATCATGTAGATTAAAATAATCAAATGTGAAAGTATTAATTCTCAAGGTTAATAGCTAAAAGGTAAAATGTACGCCATGTTTTTTTTTAATTGAAATTATATTTTGTATTTATCTTCTCTATAAATGTAAAACAGTGGATAAAAGGAAACATCTACAATGGCTGAAAATTACAATCACATGTGCCAGGGAACTAACATGAAAAAACACAAATAAGACAAAAGACAAACGTAAATAATGATACGAACTTAGGACAGCCGAACTTGGTACCTACACTAGCAATATGGCTACCCAAACCTCCCCTTTATCTGTCCCGTTTCCCTATAAACATTCGAATAAAACCCAATACAGGCATACTACTAACCCTTATATGTAATTTTGAAATATGGGTCAAGGGGTGTTCGCCGCTAAACTGTCGGCTAGCTCAACGAGCCTAGTCTGCTGGTAAAACACTGATGCACTACGGGAGAAAAAAACTCAAAACTTCTCCAAATGTTTGGTCAAGATTCATCATATATTTTAGTAGACATCGGCAGTATCAGTCAGAGGCCATTACGTGTATAAAATTTTCAGGTCACTAGATCTCAAAGCTAATATAACGGATGCAAGCAAGATCCACTTTTGCGTAAAGAATGTAAGTTACGTCCTAGCTTTACTGGATCTTTCATCTGTTTCTGGCATTTTTAACAACGTTTGGATTAGAAATGCCCATACTAATAATCTGATGTTTTGATTGTTAAAGAGAGGAAAATGTATTTGTATGATATTTACATCTGAAATTCCCAGATTTTAATCTTCTTCACTAATTTTTATATTTAACATTATACTATCAATATGTAT
Organism: Modiolus philippinarum; assembly: GCA_002080025.1. Lineage (NCBI taxonomy): Eukaryota > Metazoa > Mollusca > Bivalvia > Mytilida > Modiolidae > Modiolus > Modiolus philippinarum. The sequence continues at coordinate 16,304 of MJUU01007445.1, read as the reverse complement.
CTATTAACAGGACGATTATATCCAGATCTAGTTTTGTAAAAAAAAAAACAACAAAAATCAACAGGATTGTCATCTAAATAATAAGATGTTTGTCTTTGTATTTTGTTGAAAACTTATTTTTCCCTAAGATTCATAATAAAAATAATTTCGAATATCAACCAAACCAGTAAGATTAACAATGAAGGGATATGGAGTAAATGCAAATGAGACAAAATCTCTACAAATGCACGGTTAAACCATGCAATGGAACAACGGTTTATTGAGCATTCATTTGTTAGTGTTCAATATGACAGGTCCTTGGAAATTATAACTAGCATGAATTGGTATTACATGCATGCATTTAAGCAGTCAATTGATTCAGTAACTTTATTAAGCCAAGAACAGATGATTGGTAGTTAATTTAGTATGTCAACAACTACCGGAAACGTTGCTTGCACATGCTCAATGAACAAAATATCAGCTTTAAAAAGGCAATAAGAGAAGCCAAACAGTTTGTTGGTATATTTTGTATGGTTTCAAAGGAAAACACAGAACATAACTAGGGTAAATTTCTTTTTACCATCTACTACCTTTCAATAGCAATTGTTTGTTAAGTTGCTACAGGAAACTACCGCAATGGAAACTGTTTTGATATTGGCGAACGATTAAGACCCACCATCTCCTTTGAAATGCCTGAACCAAATTAGGACCATTGAGGTTGACAGTTTTCTTGTAGTTCTGCACCTGTTTGTTCATGTTGCTCTGGTATTTTGGTCCTGACAATTCTGTTCGGTATTTTTTATTACCCCTTTGAATTATATAACCGACAACTAAATATGTCATTTATTTGCAGATCTACAGCAAATCAAATATTACAAATATTTACCCTTCATGGTTTATTTTTGATGCATTACAAAAAGTGGGAGTTAAACTTGTCAGACAGTTATAACGGGTAAGAAATGAGAAACCCTTACTGATGTTTGCTTAAATTATTTTAAGAGAAGCAATTCATTTCGATGTTCAATTTTGAAATTTGTGTCTGTTTTGCTTGATTGGTGTAATACTTTATCACTTAATGCATTTCAAAATATTTGAAACGGAATCCATATTCTTCAAACACAACTAAAAATACCAGGGCGATTAAAATAATTGAACTTCCTTTTGACCTACCTGCACTATTATGTTTCATAATAACTGTTTATATTGACAATCATCTACAGAGATATACAAATTTCCACTTTTATTATTTTCCGATATTTTCAATGTTTCAACAAGGTTGAAGAATTACTGTTGTTAAAGTTTCTGACTGTATACCATACAATACCCTTTAATACACAGATAGGTGTCATGGAAACATCCTCCAGATTCAACATAAAGAATACAGTTACCTTTCTTAATCAGAAAGTCCTCACAGAATTCATTGTCTGAGTTTTAACGTTGGCGTAATAGTTGTCAGATAGAGATTTTGATGTATTGTCATTTTATTTTAATTAGTGTAAAACTAATTATAAGGAATCCTCATGGTAATATAAAAAGAACTTAAGATTACTAAAACAGCCTACATATATGTGATGTTGCTGGAAATAAAACTGAGAAAATATTAAATCAACATTTTATATAGAACCAATTGTATCAAAAGCTATAAGAATATAGATACAACATGTATATACACGCAGTGTCTGATTTGATAAAAATACGGTTTTTACCTATTTTCCTTGTTTATTTCAAATAAAAGGACATGTGCATCATCAACACCGGGGAATTTGCTGTATCGATTCCGCCATTTAACATAAATCATTAAACTTGCTCCAAATTAAATTTGCAATTTCAATGATTGCAATTCTAAGAGCTACCAAGTGAAATATGCATAAATTCATGCGACTTGACATCATCTATAATATATTTGTAAGTCGATGTGTATTGTAAGCAATGAAGGGATATGGAGTAAATACAAATGAGACAAGGTCTACAAATACGTAGCAAAAATAAGCAATGGAACAACGCTTTTATTGTTGTTCTTCATCTTGTGTATGGATAGGATAGCATGACAGAAAAAAAGTCACAGTAAAAAACTCATTATGTTTATTTTTATTATTGCTAATGATCTTCAGTAAAATGTCAAAATGTATATGTTTTACAAATTCTAAAAGGTGAAGTAAATTTTATTGAAGCCACACATTTTCAAAGGTATTTTACAATTTCAAACAATTTTGCTGTTTTCATTTATTCAGGCATTTCTAAAGTGGAAAATTCAGAGGTCAAATTATTTAAGCGATACAAAGCATCAAGGAAGAATTTGATTTGAAGTCCTTTACTTATTCATATTGTCATGGTTTTGACCAAAATTTCTGACTTTAAGGAGTGGTAGAACTTGGGCATGTAATTGAAATGTGTGTTTATGGAGCTGTTATTTCAGATGACTTCTCCCACAATATCAATGCTACACACATAAATTGGGCATGGATTCAAGATAATTTAGGTATTGGCCTAAATCAGTTTTTAGTTCTCCTGGCATAGCCAGGGTGAGCTATTGCCATCACTTGGCGTCCGGCGTCCGTCGTCCGTCCGTCGTTAGCTCACTTTCAAAAATCTTCTCCTCTGAAACCACTAGATCAAATGTAACCAAACTTCAACTGAATCATCGCTGGGGTATCTAGTTTCAAATTGTTATTTTCTATGTCTTAGGTCAAACAGCATGGCTGCCATTACTGAAAATAGAACTTAGGGGTAAATCGCAAAAATCTAAAAAATCTGGTAAAATGATCAGCATGACAAAATCTACCCATGGGGAAATTTTGAAGAAAATCTGATGACCCATCTTAGATTTATTGCCCCTTTTCCGTATAATTTTTAAAATTTTTATGTTTTCTATTTTTATTAAAAAACTATAATAGATAGAGGTTAATTTTAATTGAAAAAATGCTCAGCATGTTGAGATCTACCCACATGGAAATTTTGAAGAAAATCCAAATACTTATATATGAGTTATGGCCCTTTATTAGTCCAATTTTTCGTGATTTTATACTTTTTGTCCTACATTTCAAAAACGCTTTGAAATAGAGGTCAAGTTTAAATTACAAAAATGTTCAGCATGTTAAGGACTACATTTTATTGAACACGGTCAAGTTTTCCGACCTCTTCCAAGATGGCCGCCATCGGGGAACTTAGTTTACCATTTGACTTGATGGGAATTTCATACAGAGAACTTCTCCTTGAGAACCACCGCATGGATTTGAACCAAATTTGGCATGAATGATGCTTATGAGTTACTGACCAATTGTTGTTACTTTGGTGACGATCCATCATCCAACGTACGTGGCCGCCAGCGGGGATCTTAATTTTAAATTGGACCCTATGGGAAAATGCATACAAAGAACTTCTACTTGAGAACCACTGAATGAATTTGAACCAAACTTGGCATGAATGATGCATATGAGGTGCTGACCAAGTGTTCTTTCTTTGGTGCCGACCCATCATCAAACATGGCCGCCAGAGGGGAACTTAATTTAAACATTGGACCTTGTGGGAAAATGCATAAAAAGAACTTCTTCTTGTGAACCACTGAATGGATTTTACCTAAATTTTGAATGAATGATGCTTCTGAGGTGCTGACCGAGTACTTTGTTGCCAATCAGTCATCCAACATGGCCGCCAGCATGGAACTAAATTTTCACATTGGACCCTAAAGGAAAATGCATACAAAGAACTTCTTGAGAACAATGCTTATGAGATGCTGACCAAGTGTTGCTCCTTTGGTGCCGATCCGTCATCCAACATGGCTGCCAATGGGGAACTAAATTTTAACATTGGATCCAACGGGGAAATGCACCTGATTTGAGGTAGCATTTACCGTTTTTGAGAAACAAGAGGCCCAAAGGGGGGCAAATGGAAAAAACATTTTTTTAACTTTCTGTGGGATCTTGATGCAGTATTTTTCTGTAAGTTTCTTTTTGATTGGTTTTCCATACAAGGAAGTTCTTTTTAAGAACCACTGAATTGCATTGAACCATACTTGACATTAATGATGCTTATGAGGTGCTGACTAAGTATTTTTACTTTGGTGCCGATCCGTCATCTTACATGACAAACTGCATCGGACCCTATGGGAAATGCACACAATGATCAATCAAGCATGACATGAATGATGCCTGTCAGGTGCTGAACAAGTGTCACAAGCTGTGAACTTAATTTTACAAAAGATCTTCTAGAGAACTGCTGAATAGCTTTAAACCAAACTTTGCATAAATGATGCTTATGAGAAGCGGACCAAGTGTTGTTACTTCGGTGCGAGAAGCGGACCAAGTGTTGTTACTTCGGTGCTGATCCATCATCCAACATGGCTGCCACCGATAAATTGGACCCTATAGGAAAATGCATACAAAGACATAATATTGCTGCGGTCAAGGAAGTGGCAAAACTTTCA
>MJUU01007445.1:0-11165 GCA_002080025.1 Modiolus philippinarum | reverse complement strand
TGTGCGGTACAGTTAGACTTGGCCGATTCTTGTTTCCTCTCCCGGATCTGACATGTTCAACAAGAAGCAGGAGATGCTTACCTGATCTCAAACAAGGTTTTTATTGGGTCTGTCTTGTTCATCCTTGTATGCGTGTGTGTCTTCATTTTCCTTTTCTGTTTCGTACTTATGTCTTTGTTTTTCCGATGTTTTCATTGCCCTTGGATTATTCTTTAAGACTGGCGTTTCTGTTCTCACTTACTTTTTCAACTAAGTAAAATACTAAGCGAAATAATACCACCCCTAACAAATCTTTCTCTACCTAGCAGAGTCTTCCTTTTGATTGATTGATTGAATATTGTTTAACGTCTACTCAGCAATATTTCAGCTATATCAAGACGAGAACAAGTTTGTTGATAAATAATCACTTTGGGGTATGGAAAGGGCCATGGGACGGGNAACAACGTATTGTTTAATCACACAAATGAAAAAAGAAACATTAAATTGCAGAGGCGATATAGCGTCTCAGTAATACCCTTTATATGCAGAATAGATCAGAAAAAATTCCTTGAATAAAAGATTAAGGATTGCTTTTCAAGACATTTCCATCGCATTCTATATAGATTTAGGCGACAAAATATCTATAGGGATATTGACAGAATATTCTGCATGATTCCGTGTCTTTGATATCCAGTGACATGATGATAAGATTTTACAGGTATACTGGCCTCACATTGATACTGCCGATATCTATTGAAATCCATGATGATTCTTTACAAAACACTTCGGGAAGTTTTCTTGCGTAGTGCGCGACAGTGTTTTACCAGCAGACTAGGCTGCTTGAGTCAGCCGGCTGTTAAGCGGCGAGCACTCCTTGATCCATCTTTCCAAATTATGTTTTGTCGTATTCTTTCATTTTCAAGATTATACCGGGTCGTAGAGTCAATAGTCTACCTGTATTGGGTTTTGTATTTTTATTCTACTATATGGAAACGGGATAGTGAAAGGCGAAGTTTGGTTACCCATAAACCGGTTTAACCCTACCGCTAGCTCTTGTTAGAACCGGTTGTCCCGAGTTCCTACCGTACATTTGGTTTTTTTTTTGTCTTTTTATTGTTTTTCTTGTGCAGTTCTTGTAGATTGTGGCGTGTGATTGTAATTTTCGGCCATTAGAGGTGTTTCCTGTTATCTTCTGTTTATTAATACAATGCATCGGCAAACAAATATCGAAGCAAAATTCTAAAATCAAAAATAAAAAAAATCATGGCAATTCATATTTAACACAAATTAAGAGTATATTTCAAAGAAAAAACAAACGAACAAAAATCTATCAAAAAATCTAGTAAAAAGCGCCGTGACCCCTATTTTTAGCTCACCTGGCTATGCTAGGGTGAGCTTTTGCCATCACTTGGCGTCCGTCGTCCGTCCGTCGTCCGTACGTCCGTCGTAAACTTTTCTTTAAAAATCTTCTCCTCTGAAACCACTGGGCCAATTTAATCCAAACTTGGCCTGGGTCATCACAAGGGTATGTAGTTTAAAAAATGTGTTCGGTTAGTCCGAGGGCCAAATTCATGGCCGCTGTTACTAAAAATAGAACATAGGGGTAAATTGCTGTTTTTGGCAAAAACTCGAAAACCGTTGCAGATATCAAAAATCTGACAGGAGTAAAATTGTTCAGAATGCTGAGATCTATCTGCTCTGCAATTTTGAAGAAAATCGGAAACCCGTCTTAGAGTTATAGCCCTTTTTCCGTAAATTTTTCAAAATTTATTCATTTTTTATTTTTTATTTCAAAAACTGCAACAGATAGAGGTAAATTGTAAATTGGAATAATGTTCAGCATATCAAGATCTACATACTCTGAAATTTTGAAGAAAATCCAAAGGCCTGTGTAGGAGTTATTGATTGATTTTCACCAATTTTTTTTTCCAATGCCTTATGGTTTATTGGGTATTTCCCTTTAAATTCTGTGTTCAAATCTTCTTTGGTTAACTTTTATCTTTTAAGCTTTAGAGAAATTCCCTTTTATAGCTTTGTTAAAACAATTATTTTTATTTATAATTAAGAGCAAAAACAGTGTTTTTGCACAATTTTTACAATTTTTTGCAAAAATACTTTCTTTATCTTTACCTTATCATATGTTACAATTATTTTTCTACATAATATATTTTGTCTTACAGGGCAGTATTTGATTGGCAACTGTACTGTATGCTTTGCTGACATGAATTAGCAAGCAGTTTCTTGGCCTCACAGCCTGCATATTTTTAGTTGTTAAGTAAATCCCTTAATGATGACATTAACCTTGAGAACCACAGATGGATTTGATTACTACATGGCATGTATGATGCTATGAGGTGCTGACTAAGTATTGTGACTTTGGTGCCTATATATCATCCAACATGGCCATCTGCGGGGAACTTAATTTATTACTGGACTGTATAGAAAGAGCACGTAAAGAATTTTCTATCTGAAACAACTTTGCTAGTTAGAATAAAACTTAATCACAATGCATCTTAGATGGTCCCCTTCAAAACAGATGTCCCTCAAGTCTCCACCTTATGCAAATTGGCTACCAATGGGAAACATAGTTTAATATTGGAGTACATTCAAAGATCTTCTTTAAATAAAACCATTTGGCCAATTGGAAATAAACTTTGGCACAACACTTAATTTTCTTTAAAATTGTGTCCTGCAGATCCATCCCTTATCCAAGATGGCAGGCAATAGGGAAAATAGTATTAGTTTGATCATTTAACATAAATGTTTGTTTACATAGTTTGAAAATGAGACCCTTTAACATAGAAGTTTATTTGAATTTATGTATTGACCATGGACCAGGTGAGCGATACAGGCTCTTGAGAGCCTCTTGTTATAACACATTTCGATATGGTAGTTTTGCTGATTTATTGCAGAATCTCGTGGGTCGAAATATTACTGTCTATATACCATACTCATTGGTCCAATAGCTTTAGAACAATTGTTAATAGTAGATGACGCATGTGTTCTACAGAGAATAAACTTTTTGTATCAGTAAAGGCCCATTTTATGCCCCACCTACGCGTTATAACGCGATAATTATCTCGTTATAACGCGATAAGGGTGAATTATGTCGTAATTACGACAAAATTGTCATTTATCTCGTTATAACGCGATAATTATCTCGTTATGACGCGATAATTATCTCGTTATAACGCGATAATTATCTCGTTATAACGCGATAATAATCTCGTTATAACGCGATAAATACAATATATATTATCTCGTAATTACGACATAGTTATCTTGTAATTTTTACAAAGACTAAAATTCTTATTTTTAACAAAGCGGGCAGACATTTAAGGCATAAATTTGTCCTGAATACTGTGAACCTTGAACGTGTATCTCGATATAAATATCTAGGAATTTACTTTTGTGAATCTGGCTCCTTCGCTTTTGCTCAAAAAGAATTACATCAGAAAGCATAAAAAGCATACTTTAAACTGTGCAAAATTTTTTTGCAGATGAATCCAAATATAAAACCTCATTACATGTGTTTGACCAGTCCATTAAACCTATTTTACTCTATGGGTCAGAAATCTGGGGAACATTCAGTCCGTTTACTGCAAAACTAAGATCAAATATAATTTCTATGGAAAAAATATATTCTAAAACTCCATTTAAAATTCGTAAATTTATAATTGGTGTTAATAAAAAAATCCACAAACTTTGGCGTTTTATCTGAACTTGGAAGATTTCCTCTTCATTTTAATATAGTTCAATCAATGCTAAATTATTGGTATAGATTGGAAAATTTAGGGTCATCTTTTCCTCTTTTAATGGAAGCATATCAGACCTCTAAAATACTCTTTGTATCTAAAGTTACATCATGGTATGGATCAATAAATTATGGTGGCATAGTTCTGCCCCCTACTTGTCAGATAATTAAGAAGACTTGTCAGATATTTATGTCAACATGTCAGATATTTATGTTGACTTGTCAGATAATTATATTCACTTGTCAGATAAAAAAGTATTTTATTATGTGGTCTATTGACCAGCTAACGCCAATGTCTGCCATCCAAAAGTCAACATAAAAATGTAACAAGACTACATAATTATCTGACAAGTTGGCATAGATATCTGACAAGTCGACATAAATATCTGACAAGTCCACATTATTATCTGACAAGTCGACATAAATATCTCACGTCGACTTGCTAGATAATTATGCCGATTTGTCTGACAATTATGTCGACTTGTGAGATAATTATGTTGCCTTGTCAGGTATTTATGTCGACTTGCCAGATATTTATGTTGACTTTTTGATGGCAGACATTTGCGTTAGCTGGTCAATAGACCACATAACAAAATATTTTTTTATCTGGCAAGTGAACATGATTATCTGACAAGTCAACATAAATATCCGACATGTTGACATGAATATCTGACAAGTCTACTTAATTATCTGACAAGTAGGGGGCAGAACTATGCCACCATAATAAACATTATACTCAAGTGCGTCCAAAATATAAGGAGCTTTAACTTATATAGTCCATATACATTTAAAAAACTTAGCAAGAAATATTTGCATCTTCATTATAAGAACACGACGCACAAACAGTTGATGGAGCGATCTAATGGGAAGTTATGTACCTATAAAAATTTTAAATGTAATTTGGTTTGGAGAAGTATTTAACATTGATGAAAAATTTAAAGCAAGAGTTTCACGGAAGACAGAAATGTATTTCAAAATCATGTCCAAATTTTGTAAACCTCGACATTCATAACAAATTTTCATGGATGATGAACACAGAAAACATGGAAATTTTGTAAATATGCTTATAATTAAAATGCTTATAATGCTTATAAAGCTTATAATTATTCCATCTGAATGTGTCAATATAGCAATCTAAAGCCCATTTAAAAATAAAGTTTGATGAATTTTTTGCTTTTATCCATTTCTAAAAATACAAGAATTCCTTTGAAGATCTTTTATATATATGTAAATTATCTCGTTATAACGCGATAACTATCGCGTTATTACGAGATAATTATCGCGTTATAACGAGATAATTATCGCGTTATAACGAGATAACTATCGCGTTATTACGAGATTATTGTCGCGTTATAACGAGATAACTATCGCGTTATAACGAGATAATGATCACGTTATAACGAGATAATGATCGCGTTATAACGAGATAACTATCGCGTTATAAAGAGATAACTATCGCGTTATAACGAGATAATTACGAGAAAAATGACAATTTTCTCGTTATTACGACATAATACACCCTTATCGCGTTATCACGAGATAATTATCGCGTTATAACGTGAAAACTAATTCGTAATAACGAGATAATTATTTAAAAAATATCTCGTTTTTACGCGATAAGAATTTTTTTTTCTTTGTGAGCCTAATCGGCTTTCGTACCTAATTAAACAAAAATCATAATAAATTTATACCCATGCAGCCAATTTCATACTTCACTGATCACGGGGAAAATAGCGTGATAGTATGAGGTTTACCCACGGGTTGAAGTTTTTTCTGTAAAAGATGAATGTTATTATGAAACTTTATATAAATACACATTAGCGTCTAATTAAACAAAAATCATAAGAAAAATTTACCCATGCAGCCAACTTCATGCTTCACTGATCACGGGAATAAAGCGTGATAGTATGAGGTTTACCTACAGGTTGAAGGTTTTTTTTTCTTTTTTTTTTCTTTGAAGGATGCATGCTATTATCAATAAACTTTCATACAGATACACATTAATTAAACAAAAATATTATAAACGTTTACCCATGCAACCAACTTCATGCTTCACTATCATAGAAAAGGGGATAGTTTGAGGTTTATCCATAGGTTTAAGTTTCTTTTCTTTGAAGGATGTATGCTAAATATTGTCCTTGAATTCTATTAAATACCTATCAGGGTATAATTATACAAAAATCATAATAAAAATATATCCATGCAACCAATTTTATGCTTTATTGATTACGAAATATGACATTATTCAAAACAGTTGTGAGGTGGGTCAGTGTGTCCGTTAGTTTCTGTTGCATCATAAATGTATTACATAGCCAATAAATTATACTCATTAAAACTGATGTTAAATGATCGATAACACAAAAAGAGTCGAGTTATGCAGTTGGCACATAGGTCACTGACATAACTGAGCTTTGCAAGTTAAAGAACTTCAGCATCACAACCAAACAATCTTAAAATATTTAACAACACAAAAAAGCAGAGATGTAAAGAGAGGGCTGCAAAGTTGGCCAATTATTTTACTTTGAAAAACAAAGCAGAATAGTTACTGAAAACTGCAATTTGCTTTAAATATGAATAATAGAAGTACAGTTTTGGTTCAATCGTGGTACCATACAGGATCTTAAAAAATGAATAAACCATCTTTTATAATGTAATGTAATTGAAAATGAAGTATTTCAGATAAATTGGTGTTTTTTTTTTTAATTTTATGCACAGAAAACTGTTTTTAAGAGCCTGTTATAATTATCTATTGACGCCTTGAGACCGAGTACAGAAATGGGCAACTAGTATTAAAAATATACTTTTCACTTTAGGTCTAAATGACTTTTGGTATAACCAGGATAATGTTATATTTTTTATAATTATATTTCACAATTTGTAAAAGAAAGAATACATGATCAAGCAAGGCATGTATTATCTGCCGCATTAGAGGACTTTACTTATAAGTTCTGTGTTTCTCAGGTTACTCTACAATCTTATCTATGTAAGCATGTTCCATATAGAAAATATTTAACAAAAATATAAAAAATTCGTTAGTCATGACATAATTTGTTCATTGAAACTGGTAGATTTCATGGTATTGAAGGAGCAAATAGACTGTAGAAATAAATGAAAGGATATCAAGGACAGGGCTTTTATTCCTGTCTACATCTTGATGTCGCCTGAGGGTCTTCAACAAGAGTTGAACAATATCCACCCCCTCAAGTACTTTATGTACTATGAATGTTACTGAAGATGAATTTCATTTCATCATTCACTGTCCCCGTTATTTAGATTTACTTAAAAATATTTAAGAAGTATTATTTGGTTACACCATCAACTTTTTAGCTAGTTCAGTTACTCAGTTCAAAAAATGTTAAACACATTAGTAATTTGTGTAATTATCTACAGAAAGCATTTTATATTCGTAGCTAGATATTGTGATGTTGTACTTCTCTGATGTATCTGCTTATTACCTAAGAACTGATGATTAGGACTTGACTGAGATCATAGTAAAAATGTATTGCGTACTGATGAACATATATAATGGTCAAAGCTAATAAAGAAATAGAAATAACTCTAGAATATAGAAGGGAACTAATTTGCAAACGAGAGGAGACGGGACTCTTCGCACAAAAAAATTTTAAAAAAAGCGAAGTAAAAGATTTTATTTTGCGCCTGAAAAACTTGCTCATTAGTACTAGCAGTTTGTAAATTATATCGAAGCAATTTTGACAAACAAGGTTTGTTTATGGAGTTTCATGTAACGCAATACACAGAAATCTTTGACGACCACGGAAGTTGTTTCCTTTCACAATACATCATGGAATGAAATACAGCTTTATTAATTCAGCGATAATTGTTGTTCAAAACGGTTTCCCGGTTTTTAGCATTCTGGTATTTGCATATGTTAGTCGTTAAATTTGGATTATATATAATAGTGCCCTGGCTTTGATGTACTGATTGTGGGACTATAAAATACTCGCTGTTGGAACTTAAATCCCCTCTGTACCTCCATGGTAATTTTTTTAACTCCTTTCTATTGTGTGTCAATTATGGGGGAAATGCATAAACGCTTCAACTTTAGCTCTTTAACGGATATTCAATCGCTTCTGTTCTACAGTGCTGAATAAATTATTTGACAACAGGGCCTCTTGATTACAAAGATTTATTTCGAAGTACGAAACCTTTCTCATCCGTGCTAGAGTAAAAGAAAATTTAGGGTGTTCTATAATTTTTTTATAGTACAATGCATTTTCATAAACCGGTAGCAGGAACATGAATCGTTCCATGTCCATTGGTCCAATGTCGAAGACCCATGTGCTATACAGGGAATAAATTATTTGAATCAGTTAATTGCTTAACTCTGTACATATCAAATACACGGTAAAAGATTCGAGTTACGCAGTTGGCATATACATAGGCCATTTAGGAGCCAAATTAAAACAATTATAGGGGATCTCGATGGGGGGTTCCTTTCCCGAAATCCCGGCAATTTTTCTGCAAATTCCCGTTTCCTAAGCGGGAAAATATTTTACAAAGACTCTTAAAGAGGTAAGCTTTTCCCGTTTCACGGACTCAATTTTCAGCAGTTCCCGCTTCACGCTAGACATCCTTTCCCGTTTTCACGTGCACTTTTTTTGCCACGATCCCGTTTCCCGCTAGCCGAAAAAGGCAAATCCTGCTTCCCGCTTATACCCCATCGAGACCCACATTATAACAAAATTACCGAACCGAAGTCCATGAGACAAATCAGATGGAAATCACCGGAAAAATTGTCGACCGCAATGGTTCTAATGCCAAACCTCCCCTCCTGTTTTAGTTTGTGACATTCTTAATATACCTGTGCATTATGATTATGGGGAAAATTAATACATAGGCCTTTTTAAGTTAAAAACGTGATCAGACTGATATGTCTGATATTGATTGCTGGCTACAGCTAGGATAAACAGAGACATTTTAAAAGTTAACTTTGCAAAAAGTATAAAGACGAGAGCTGCTTTTTGTGAAAACACGTTATATGCTAATATGCAAAATATAACTTAAGGTGTCTGCAGGGTATTATTTTCCTATTATAGAATTTTGTGAAATTTTCTGTGGAGAAACATAATTGTATTATTATTATTATTAAAAATGTATAATAAAATTTGGGGGTCACCGTGCATTTAAGCGCAAAAACTGAAATTGAAAATTTAAGGATTTTACAAAGAAATGATAGGAAAAATGATGAAGTGAGAGGACAGCTTTAAAAATTTATAATAGATTTTGTTCATACTTTGCATGTGTTTTGAGATCATTATATAGTTTATATGTAAAAAATAAAAATTGGGGGTCACCGTTGAAATAAGAGAGATAAATTGCAAAATGTTAATTTCTCTAGTGATATCTATATGAAATTATTTTATCAAATTATCTCCCTTGCATAATTTCTGTGTTCTGTAAATCCAGCATCAGATTTAAAGCACATGTGTTTTAGTTCACCATTTTGAAAATGTTGTAAAAATCATAAGGAATAAAAATTTTAAATACTCTGGAATTTTCTTTACATTTTAGATAACTATTTTGTTAAATTTCTTAATGAATGAAACCTAAATGAACAAGTTTTAAACAAAAATTGCGGAACACCTTAACTAACATTTCTACATATTTCTCACATTCGACATTTACCCTGTCTTTCCGCACGTAATACGTATGAATTCTTACTTATTTGCACATATTCTTTCAATCTATATTTTCTGAAACTTTTTCCGTGTAAACAAGATGTAATATCACCACGTTTTAAAATGTTTTGTCATTTATCTCCAAGGAATGCAACAAAGGTTCGAGTATCAACAAAAAATACAAAAAAATAAGTTTTAAATATATATAGTCCTAGTCTCTTCAGGATTATTTGACTGACTAAACATTCTAGATTTCATTAGATTTTCTATATTCTTCAGACCAAAACACGCGCATTTGCTGCATGAATAAAAATTGAAACGATATTAACTATTCTAAATATAAATATTGACAAAATTTCTATCTATTATGATCTGTTATTCACATTTATACGATCTTTTTGCATCCGACGGTGAAACAACGATACATGATTTATACTATAACTAATCCGAGATTCTGATTATCGCAAAATATTCAATGAATGATCGAACAACGCAGTAATTCACGAATGCGCGCAGCGCATGAGTGAATTACAGTGTTTTTCGATCATGAGTTGAATATTTTCGATAATCAGAATCTAGGATTAGTTATTGTTTTTATTATATAGATCAGTTCTCTCATATTAAATAGTTTAATTTAAGGTTCTTTTCACGAACTACGTTTTCCATGTTAATCCGCTGAGACGTTTACTTAACAACAACGTTGACGACGTCTATTTTGACGTCATTTCCTAGAGTGAAATTATGGAAAATAATTTCACAGTTAATTATCACTTTTATTTCACTGAGAAATTTCAATCTTTCACCGTCCACTATATAATAATGATTGTTATCAAACTAGACAAAAATGCAGTACTGCCGTCACACACAATGCCACATATAAAATGCCGAACGCGGAGTGGTGATACCTATCTTTCAAATTAAATAAGGTCACTTAAACAATTTATAGTAAAGAAATAATCAACGAATTTTACAAATGCAAGAAAATAGACATATTTATGAACTCCGGAATATTTATTTTCAGAAAACACAAAACCTGGTAGGTTCTTTTTCTTTCTGTTTGCCTTTCCAAACGACAGTTAGATTAGTTTTTTCCGGAGGTGATATAGAACAATATTTAACGAAAACCGTAAAAAAATGTCAAAATTGCATTCAAGTGGCAAGTTAAGTAGATGAAACTTACCCAAAAGTATGAAAATCGTTTGAATTGATTTTGGTATTTTAGTGTGTATGACAGATGACCTGTTAAAAGAGTTTTGAAGAAGATTTATTTGTATGCTGAAAGCAATAAATGGACGGAAAATTGTCATAATTCGTTGTTTAAAATCTAAGAAGTACACCATACGTATACGTACGCGATTTTGGCTTTTCATATATTATCATCATTATTATTATTATTATTATATTTTTTGCCGCAAATTTAATTACCTGATCAGTCCTATCTATACAGATAGACAGACATTTTGCGGCAAATACATAAACAATGAAAGGACATGAAGTAAATGTACATGAGTCTCCACAAATACATCTGGTAAGACCAATCAATGGAACAATGCTTTTCTTGTTGTTTTTCGTCTTCATGTTGTTATTTCAGTCAATATTTGATACACTTAAACATCAACTGATCAACAACAGAAACAAGATAGACTAAAAAACATACAAAAATAAAATAAACTAAAAATAAAAAACAAAAACAAACAAAAACAAACAAACAAACAAATAAACAAATAGCAGAAATTTTTAAAAAAAAACTGGTGAAATACTATTTGCAGTATATTTTTGGACTTGCTGTTTTG
>MJUU01007444.1:3964-21403 GCA_002080025.1 Modiolus philippinarum | reverse complement strand
GGTACCCAAACCTCCCCTTTCTCTATCCCGTTTCCCTATAGTATAATAAACATGCGAATAAAACCCAATACAGTTCGACTACTAACTCAATGACCACTATCTTGGAACAAAAAAAGGCATAAGACAAAACGTAATTTTGAAAGAAGGGTCAAAGAGTGCTCGCCGCTAAACTGCCGGCTAGGAATCTAGTCTGCTGGTAAAACACTGTCGCACTACGGAAGAAAAATCAAACTCAAAACTCCCCGAAGGGTTTGGTAAAGAGTCTTCATGTATTTCAGTAGACATCGTCTGTATCAGTGAGAGGCCAGTATATATGTAAAGTCTTCAGGTCACTGGAATCCAAAGCCAATTTAACGGATTTGTTCAGAATATCTCGTCGATATCCACTATAACGTAAAGAATGTAAGTTACGTCCCAGTTTTTCTGGATTATTTATCAGTTTTTTACATTTTTTAACAACATTTCCATAAAATCGAGGATGAGAAATGCCCTTTGTGATTAGCTGTTTGCGAGTCACGTCATATCTAGATATCAAATGTTCATATCTTCTGTAAAACTTCTTAAAAGTATTTAATAATTTATGAAATCTGTAACCTTGTTGTAAAAGTTTGGATGTGAGAGTAAGGTTACGCTCATTAAAATCATCAAGGATGGAACAAATGCGAGCGAATCGTACAAGTTGAGATATATACACCCCGTAGGATGGAGCTAGGGGAACGTCGCCGTCAAGAAAGGGGAAATTAGTAATTGTAAAATCAAAATCATCCCTTTTATCATAAACTTTAGTTTTTATTTTACCAGAGTCAATGCAGAAAAGGGCAGTATTTAGAATCATTGTTTGCCTTATTTAGTTTCAGTTGTTGTGGGTCAACAAATGGTGTCAACATAAGCTAAAAACTGGGGATTGTCAATGGTAAGGATATCGTCAATATACCTGCTATTATCATTGAAAATAGAAATAAGTTTATCACTATTTGGTACAGTTCCATTTTGTAGTTTTTTCATGAATTCTAGTTCGTAACAGAACAGAAAAAGATCTGCAATAAGAGGTGCACAGTTAGTACCCATGGGGATTCCAATGACTTGATTTAACAATGGTGCCGAAACGAACATAAATGTTGTCTAGCAAGAGATTCAGTGCCTTTATCATATCAACACGTGTCCAGGAGCAATAATTGTTGTAAGAGATATTGGAGAAAAATCCTTGCTTTTTGTTGCAGCAAATAAACTGAAGACCCGAAAATTTAAAAGACCATTTAATAAGTTCACCCAATTTAGATTTAATCAAATTATGCGGAAGGGTTGTATAAAGTGTAGAAAAATCATAACTGTCAATAGATAAAACTGGTCTATCTTTAGATTGTAATTTATCTAAAACTTCAATAGAATTTTTTACACTCCAAAAGTAATTTACACCAGAGTTTTGATATGTTTTTTCAGAAAAGTTTTTGACTAACTCTTTTATACAAGTGAGTGCACTGGTTAAATTGATGGACAAATTTGTGGTAGAACAATTACTTGAAGCCGAAATGAAACGATGTTTGTAGGGATTTTTGTGAAGTTTAGGAATCCAGTACATAGTAGGTAGGGTGTTATCTTTAGGTGGAACTTTGAGTGTTTCTGTATCCTTGTAATGTTGTGTGGTGAGCGTTTTCTCGTCATAATTTGTACGTTCAAAAGTACTAGACTTTGCCAATTCGTTTCTTTTGGACATCGATATAGTATTTTTTTCAGACGATGGCAACGTTGTTTGAAGCTTTGACACTTTAATTCTTGCGAATATCTTCCATCTCCCTTTCGAAGCACTTAACCTCAAATCATTTACACCAGAATTGTGGTCATCTATCCGGTTAATGTTTTTGCATATCTATTTTATTCATATGACATATGCTTAACTTTTACCCTTTGTTATGTTTCACCTAAATACAAAATGAAGTTTAAAACGATTTTCATGTAAAAATAATCCCTATCCTAGGATAACCTATGTTGCCTTTTTGTAATAACAGTAAGGCCAAACAACTATGCTGTGAGTTATATCTGACAAAAAGTTGTTAGAAAACATTTTTAAAATGGCAAGAGAACGAAAACTCGTGTAATTTTTATGATACAATCTCATCTGTGTTTGTATAGTAAAGGTAAACAAATATACAACACTATAAAAAGATTAATAGGATCTTGCATAAGGTCATACTAAAGATCGGGATATCTTTCACAAGTGTAAGAATTTTCGTCTTTTCTCGAGTGGAGCGTAGCGAAACGAGAGGAAAAGACGTAGAATTTCTTACACGAGTGAAAGATATCCCGATCTTTAATTTTGATCTTATGCAAGATCCTATTTCTTCCGTAAAAAGCGAAAAGAAACGTCTGGTAACCTTTACTGTTTGAAAAAGGTTGTCGCCATTTGAGTATTCTTTACATTGTGACGTCAGGTGTTTTATGACGTTAAGTCATGGTTACGATTGTTGTATCACAAAAATCAACACGTTTGGTTTGTCATTTACCGGTGTGAGATGAGGTCGCGTGCATCGATCTCACATGGGTCATCTTCCACTGTTAACCCCCATTTACGGAAGAATATAAAAAGAAAACTCTACGCATTCAGAACAAAAATACATTTATTGACCAATTAATGTATACGGCTCTAATAAATAAATAAACTGTTTTAATAGTTGGATGTTAGTATTATATTTATGACATTTATATTTTTGTATATTCTTATTTGACGGTCTTTAAGTCAACTAAAGTGTTTAGAGCAATAATTGATAAAAGCGCTCTTGGGTAAGGTTGTTGCCACTATTGTTCACTGCCTAAATTTGCTAGTATAAAATCCTTATATTTTGAAACTGGTTGGAAAACACTACAGTCTCGTCGAAAAAGGAGGAAATTAAATCTATATAAAATTCGTAATGGACACTGTCCTGTTTATCTATCTGACTGTCTTGTTCCCTATCTTCGTCAGAATGTTCGTAACTTAAGATCTCAATCAGAATTCAATGCTCCTCGCTCTCGATTACAAATTTTCTCAAACTCTTTTTTCCTTCAACCATTGGTCTTTGGAATCAATTAAGTGGACAGTGTAGGAATTTGCCAACTATTAGTCAGTTTAAAAACTGCCTAATCAGAGAAAATAATATTATGAAATCTCCAAAATATTATTCAGTGAAACAGGACTTTTAATATCATCCACACTATATTAAGACATCGGTCAAGCAGTTTAAACGCTGATCTTTTTAGAGTAAATATTGTAAATGACCCTGGATGTAGATGTGGACATGTTTTAGAAGATGCCATTCATTTCTTTTATGAATGTTTCCTCTATACTGAGGCACGTGAAGAACTCAGAACGAGACTAAATGTTACTGAATTTAATATTGAAGCTGTGCTGTAAAATGTCATAAAAGTAGTATATTCTTCGGGTAAAAACATTTTACTAGAGGACTAACAGTCTACAAGCAGAGGCATCTACCATCTACCAAAGTACAGTAAGCAAAAAAAAAGTAAACAAAAGCAAAGGCTTACAAGGTAAGACTGTGCTCAATTAATATAATTGTGTCAAAGTAACAACACCAGGCAAATCATTTTTAAAAACATATTCATTCTCTTTGAATGTTTAAAAGCGGTACCCTATTGTTAGAAAATGGAACTAGAGTGATGAACGGTCGAAATGTTTACTAATGAATAAATAAATAAATAAATAAATAAACATGTTGTCAATAAAAAAACTAGAGGCTCTCAGGAGCCTGTATCGCTCACTTGGCTTTCAGTTGCCACAATGAAGCTAACATTTTAAGTCATACAGTTGAACTTAATTCTCTCAAACTTTGGTAGCTCAAACACCACCAATATCTTAAACTGTATTTAAAG
Source organism: Modiolus philippinarum (assembly GCA_002080025.1). Taxonomy (NCBI): domain Eukaryota; kingdom Metazoa; phylum Mollusca; class Bivalvia; order Mytilida; family Modiolidae; genus Modiolus; species Modiolus philippinarum. The sequence goes on along the minus strand of MJUU01007444.1, from coordinate 17,539 downwards.
TCTGATCTTGTTTTACTATATTTCTTTGTTGCGCTTTTTTGAGAAAAATGTACTTGCTGATGACAACTTTCAACACCAGTTTTGAAATTGAGACATAACTGTAAATGGTGGTCAACAACAATTTTAAATCCATATTTTTAAGTTACCACATCAATATTTATTTGGAAACCAAATTTCATTGAAATAGGAAAATATTGAATTTTCCCGCCTCTATGGTGGCTATTTTGAAAATGGCGGTCAACAAACAATTTTCAACATTACTTTTGAAGTCGCAACATAAATATTCACTTCATTGAAATCAGACAATGTTGAATTTTACCTCCTTTTTTGGCAGCCATTTTAAAATAGTGGTCAGCGAACCGTTCTTAACATCAGTTTTGAATTCACAACATCAATATCCACTTGGAAACCAAATTTCATTGAAATTGGACAATATTGAATTTTCCCGCCTTTTTTGGCGGCCATTTTGAAATGGCAGTGAACGAACAATTTCTAACATTGGTTTGAATGTGACATCAATAGGAAAACTGAAGGGAAACGGGCATTGTGTCAAAGAGACAACGACCCAAAGGGGAGTAATAACAACTCAAAGCCACCATAAGATATTCAATGAACAGTGAGGAAACCCATTCGGAAACCAAATTCCATTGAAATTGGACAATGTTGAATTTTTCCGCCTTTTGTGGAAGCCATTTTGAAAATGGCGGTCAACGAACAATTTTTAACATTGGTTTCAATTTGCGACATCAAAACCTATTTGGAAACAAAATTCCATTGAAATTGGACAATGCTGAATTTTCCCACCTTTTGTGGAAGCCATTTTGAAAATGGCGGTCAACGAACAATTTTTAACATTGGTTTCAATTTGCGACATCAAAACCTATTTGTAAACAAAATTCCTTTGAAATTGGACAATGTTGAATTTTCCTGCCTTTTTGGGAGGCCATTTTGAAAATGGCGGTCAACAAACAATTTTCAGTATCTGTTTTGAAGTCGTAACATCAATATCCACTTGGAAACCAAATTTCATTGAAATTGGACAATATTGAATTTTCCCGCCTTTTTTGACGACCATTTTGAAATGGCAGTGAACGAACAATTTCTAACATTGGTTTGAATGTGACATCAATAGGAAAACTAAAGAAGGGAAACGGGGAAGGTGTCAAAGAGACAACGACCCAAAGGGGAGTAATAACAACTCAAAGCCACCATAAGATATTCAATGAAAGGTGAGGAAACCCATTCGGAAACCAAATTCCATTGAAATTGGACAATGTTGAATTTTTCCGCCTTTTGTGGAAGCCATTTTGAAAATGGCGGTCAACGAACAATTTTTAACATTGGTTTCAATTTGCGACATCAAAACCTCTTTGTAAACAAAATTCCTTTGAAATTGGACAATGTTGAATTTTCCCGCCTTTTTGGGAGGCCATTTTGAAAATGGCGGTCAACGAACAATTTTCAGTATCTGTTTTGAAGTCGTAACATCAATATCCACTTGGAAAACAATTTTCATTGAAATCGGACAATGTTGAATTTTCAAGCCTTTTTTTGGTGGCCATTTTGAAAATGGTGGTCAATGAACAATTTTATACACCAGTTTACAAGGTGCCATATCATGGCAAACATTTTAATCAATTTACACTAAACCTTCATCTTCTCTAGTTATGGATATAAAAGACGACAAAATATGAAAATTTGAAAATTCCATGAAAAAGGGCAACAACTCCTACAAAGATTTTTGGATTTCTTCAGAATTTCAGGTTGGGTAATCTTGATATTCTGAACCTTTTTGCAATTAACACTTGACCTCTGTCTGTGACACTTTATAAAATAAAAAAATATATACATTAAAATTTACAAAATTTTACAGCTAAGGGACAATAACTCCATCACTAGATTTCGGATTTTCTTTAAAATTGCAGGGTGGGTAGATCTTAACATGCTGATTATTTTCACACCCTATCAGATTTTTCATATCTGTAACGGTTTTCGAGTTATTTGCCCCTTTGTTCTATTTTTAGTAACAGCTACCATGTTGCTTGGTTTTCGGACTAATCGAACACAATTTTGAAACTGTTTACCCTGGTGATTATTCAGGTCAAGTTTGGTAACAATTGGCCCAGTGGCTTCTGAGGAGAAGATTTTTTAAATTGATGACAAAAAGTATCAAATTTCTTAAATTTGACCAATAAAGGGCAAAAACTCCTATATGGGTAGTGAGATTTTCTTCAAAATTTCAAGGTGGGTAGATATGCTGAACAACATTTTTACAATTTAAAGTTGACCTCTATCTGTTAAAGTTTTTGCGATAAAAAAATAAAGAATATCAAAATTTTGAAATTTTCACGAAAAAAGGGCAATAACTCAAAGACGGGTTTTCGGATTTTCTTCAAAATTGCAGGGCATGTAGATCTTGTCATGCTGATCACTTTAAAGCATGTCAGATTTTTGATATCTGTAATGGTTTTTGAGTTATTTGCCAAAAACAGCAATTTACCCCTATGTGCTATTTTTAGTAACGGCAGCCATGTTGTTCGGTCTTCGGATCAATCGAACACAATTTTGGATCTAGATACCCTGGTGATGATTCAGGCCAAGTTTGCTTCAAATTGGCCTAGCGGTTTCAGAGGAGAAGATTTTTGAAAAAGTTTACGACGAATGGACGGCGGATGACGGACACCAAATAATGGCAATAGCTCACACGGCCTTTTAGGCCAGATGAGCTAAAAACACGATACCTTATTTGATATTTCTGTTAAACAAGAATTACAGTAATGAAGATAAATTTGATGTCGATATAATGAGCCTTGATCATAAACCTGTTAGAATCAAACAGAGACATCTTTTAATCTATGAATTATGTGACAGAATTGGTTTTACCTTCTTGTTGTTGATGGTTCTCTTTTTATTTTATGAAAGACTGTAGATGTAACTGATCATCCTTATAACATGCAGTTTAAAACTTTAAATCTAAAAAAAAGCCCGTTGTCAGATAAATAGCTTATTATTTCATTTGTCTGTTCGTTGTAGAAAACATCAAACGTATGACTTGACTAAGGGCTTCCTGGTTGTGATATATATTATAGGAATTTTTCGTCTATGTTATATATGCAGGAAAATATAATTATCAATTATTTTTTTAATTCACTGTAGACGCAGTTAATTAAATTTGCATTGTATAGATATAAAACGCGGTGCAATATCAAAATAACGAGGTTACTGTGAATTCAGTTTCTGCATATGGCAATTTCGACAACTTTTGTCTCTTAAAAGCAATATGACATATTATATTACAAAATTTATGTAACAGGCGATTAATTTGGTCAAAACTGATAAGGAAGTGTTCTATCGACATTGCTTTTGACAGGTAGGTTTTATGTGTAGTTTGATATCATATTTGCATCCAATAAAAAAGACAATGTACAGCGGAGCGTTATATACCGATTTCCTGTATACAGTCTAGTAACCAATTTAACAAATACAATGTAAAAAACATCTTCAATGGCTGAAAATTACATTTTCATGACATAATCTGCCAGAAAAAAACACAAATAAGAAAAAAGACAAACGTAAACAACGATATGAACTGGGGACAGTAAGACTTGTTACCAGCACTAACAAAAAGCTAGCGTTAAGGTTAAACCGGTTTATGGGTACCAAAAACTCCCCTTTACCTGTCCCGTATATTAACCCAATAAGGTAAACTACTAACTCGATGACCACAATGTTGAAAGACCACTCATTCAGCTCGTTCTGAAACCCACTGTTTTGGTGAAAATGGGACATTTTAAAATCAAATATTGGGGTTTCAAATATTACCCCAAAATGCAATTGTCAAAGCCCATCGTGTACAAGAACAATTTAAATGATAATTTCAGTGATTTTTATAGGATAATTTGATTTTTTTTAAACAAACAATCCTTAAATATCTCAGACATTCTTAATAGAAAATTTTCCATACTTATGAATAAGAGTATATATATAGCCATATTTTTAGGAATTTTATGTTTCGAAACACATATAAACTTTGTTTTATTTGGTTTATTAAGATATACTCTTCTATTACCTGTGATGCTAATATTTTGAGAAGAGCTACCTTAGCAGCTGTAACTGTTCCAATTTGCCTTATCGTTGTGAGCATTGCGGACATATAATGGAAAGGGGGATATTTTCGCGTGATTTAAATTTCGCAATTTTAATTCCTTAACCAATTCGCGGGGTTTTATTTTCGCGATTCTCACTTACCTTTCATTACGTTTGTCATAAAAACAAATTTATGCAAGGAGAATTTTCGCGAATAGGTGCCAATCGCGAAATTAGAGAAAATAATCCCCTCGCGAAAATTTCTCCTTTTACAGTATTAACGAGATACATAAACATTATTGTAGATATGAAGTCTGAAACGAATGAAAGAAGTTCGGCGATATATCGCCCTCCTCAAAATTAGGCTGGCAATCATGTTTTGCCATTGTTTTAATTTTTATAATAGCTACTCTTATGACAATATTATATCTTTGTTCTGTATGTTAATTCGGTGTACAACCCTAATGGTTTCAAGTATTTAAATAAAGTATTATTAAAGACTCGGAATTATTGTATAAAATGGTGCATAACAGAAAGTGCAAACAAACATGCCCTAATGTACTGTAAGGGGACGTGCCAGAATTATTTTCGAAATCTTATTCTAGACTGGAGCTTGTCTCTCCTGCAGTGTGGAGTCCGTAAAAAGATTCCATGTGCCAGCAATCTATACTCTATACATTTCAGTTATGGTGTATGCACGAGAGAATTTGTCGTATTGATTCAATATCATAGATTCAAATTTTGGCATTTTATTTTTTGTAATATCAAATTGTTATTCTGACCACCTGTATATTATGTATATAACTAACTTATCGTGCCAAATTTCCTTACTTTTGACTCGATTAGTTCCCTTTGGTTGTTTAAGTTTTGTGATTGTCTTCTGTAAGTCTTTTTGTCGGGCAACCGATGACAGCGATTGTAAGAACGGCCAGTTATGTTTGTTGACAATTCCGCGTTCATGGATGATGATAAACATGGACATACCGTTGCTCGACAATTAGTAATAAATTCCGGTCAAACCGGTGCTATGGGCTGTTTTGAACTTACTGTGAGGTATGAGCAAAGATCATTGTTGAAGGACTTAAGGTGACTTCAAGATGAACAACAATAAAATGCTTTGTTCAACTGTTTTGTTTTACAGTGTATATAGAATCCGGGTCGTTTCGCGCCGAATCCCGTTCGCACCCTGGGTTGTTTCGCTCCTATTCCCTTTCGCCCCGAGTGCGTTCGCGCCTATTCCCGTTTCGCTCCAATTTTATAAATTGTGTTTTTTTTTTAACTGTGTCCTTTATCAAAACACCGACAGTTTAAATAATAGTAAATTAAATAGATGCATCGGCGGTATGATCCATGCATACATTTTTCAGGTAATTATGCTTAGTTGGAAAGGGACCAAGAACTGAGCAAAATGGAGAAAAACATATGTGCCATTGACTTACATGATAATATTGGTTTTAGTGCATGGATTGCACTCCTGGACAGTAAACTCCGAGATTGTTAACGAGATGCCATTTGTTTGTTTTTTTTTTTTTACAGTATATTTTTTTTCTATTTTCAGCCTTTTTTTCACTTTGTTATATTCTGAATCTGGACTAAGAGAAATGTTTTAAATTTATTACGCAAACAAGAATTGATTACGAGTTGAACTTCATTTACCTAGCTCCCTCTCATGTCTCTCACATGCAAGATCAAAGAATTTTCCAAAAGTATAAAATGTTTTTATATAAAACTTTCTAAAGGAGTACATACAGGCATAAATTTATTTATAATAAGACTATGATATATGCAAGCGCTTGGGTCTTACCAGAGACACATAATTACATGTCTCTGGTCTTACTAATTTTAATATAAATACACTGGTTAATTATTTAATTATATTTCTGATTTATCAAAGAATGAATTACTTCATTTGATTAGGGTGTATGGTTTGAATTTTTATTAATTAATTTCAAAAGTATATATTATCTATAATTATCGGAGCGAAACGACCCACTTGTCGGCGCGAAACAACCCGGCGCGAAATAACCCGGAGCGAACGGGTAATAGGAGCGAAACAACCGGGTACCGTGTATATGTAGAGACTTTGTACACATTCTAAAGCTACTATAAAATTTTAGGGGATGAATATCATTTCCTACTAAAGTGTAAAATAAACTAGAGGCTCAGAGACTGAGCCTGTATCGCTCACCTGACAAAATGCTTTAATGCCATGCATGACCAATTTTACCAATGGGGTAGGGTGTTTAGGTATGTTCTCAATTAGCACCCGTGTGTTTTGTCTGATCCTATTGAAATGAGTAATTTTTGCAAAGGACCTTCTATACATTTAGTATAATTTGATTTAATTGTTTTGAGAGAAGATCATGAAAAGGATGGTTTTCTCATACTGGGCTCCAATGTTAAACTATGTTGTGCACTTGAGGCAACGTTTTTTTGTCGGATTGAAATGAAATGTCCAATTTTTGTAAAGTACCTTCAGTCATCATTCCTGTAAAGTTAGGTTGAATTTGCTTCAGTGGTTTCAGAGGAGTAGATGAAAATGTGATTTTCCCATAGGGTCCTATGTTTAACCATGTTCCGTGCTGGCCGCTATGTTTTTCATCGGATTGGAACGAAATTAGCAATCTCTGTTAAGGACCTTTAGTACATCATTCCTGTAAAGTTTGGTTCAATTTCCTTCAGCCTTTTCAGAGCAGAAGATTAAAACGTGATTTTTCCCATAGGGTCCAATGTTAAACCTAAGTTACGCGCTGGCGGCCATGTTTTTTATTGAATCAGAATGAAATGAGCAATCTAGGTTAAGGACCTTCCATTCATCATTCCTATAAAGTTTGGTTGAATTTGCTTCAGTGCTTTCAGAGGAGTAGATGAAAATGTGCCGTGCTGGCGGCCATGTTTTTCTTCGGATCGGAATGTAATGAGCCATCTTTGTTTAGGACCTTAAGTACATCATTCCTGTAAAGTTTGGTTGAATTTGTTTCAGTGGTTTCAGAGGAGTAGATGAAAACGTGATTTTCCCATAGGGTCCTATGTTAAACCATGTTCTGTGCTGGCGGCCATGTTTTTCGTCGGATCGGGACGAAAAGTGCCATCTTTGTTAAGGACCTAAAGTACATCACTCCTGTAAAGTTTGGTTCAATTTGCTTCAGCCTTTTCAGAGCAGAAGATGAAAATGTGATTTTTCCCATAGGGTCCAATGTTAAACCTAAGTTCCGTGCTGGCGGCCATGTTTTTTATCGGATCGGAACGAAATGAGCAATCTTTGTAAAGGACCTTCCATACATCATTCCTGTAAAGTTTGGTTGAATTTGCCTCAGTGGTTTCAGAGGAGAAGATGAATATGTGAAAAGTTTAACGGACGGACGGACGGACGGACGACGGACGACGGACGCCAAGTGATGGCAATAGCTCACACTGACCCTTCGGGTCAGGTGAGCTAATAAAAATTTGAGAGATGGATATCTACATAATATAATTAGAGATTATCCAGATTTTTGTAGTATAACAAACATATATAAATTGATATATATTCTTAACCCATCAACACCATCTCAAGTAAATGATTTAGGTCTCTTCATAAAAAAGTCCTTAGAAATGAGGACAGGAGACTCTTGAAATGTTTACTTGAATTTATTGCTGTATATTAATTGAAATGTTGAAGTAATTTTATAGTTTGTCACAAACACATTTAGTTTAATGACAATAAAGTAAAAAATAAAATAAATAGATTATTGCTCACTTGAAAACAGGAAAGCATAAAACAGCAGTTGTAAAAACAGAAAAGTTAACGGGAGTTCTTTAGATGGCGTGAAGGAAAATCTTTATAACCAGTTGAATATAAATTTCAAGCATTAAGTGTACAAGTTTAGCTGAAATCTGACTTAATTATGAAGGAGTAACGGAATACCAAATGAGGCATTTGTAGCCCAATGAACTTCTGGCAAATACAAAATATTTTCAAAATTAAACCAATTAATCATAAAATTCCGAAAATAGCATTCAGACAATATTTACAAAACAAATGATGTTTCAAGTTTCTTTCCAGAGGTCCAATGCAAATCTAAATCTTGATATGCTGAACATTTTTGCAATTCAATCTTTCTCTTTATTTGTTTTAAAATATAAGACAACATAAATAAAATCACCAAAAATCAACCTATAAAGGGCAATAACTCCTATATGGGTATTTTGATTTTTTCGAAATTGCCAGGTTGGTCGATCTTGATATGCTGATTATTTTTGTATCATAAAGTTAACATTTATCTCTTACTGTTTTTAAATAGGGTCCACTGTTAAACTACGATCTCAAGTGGTGGCCATCTTGGATTTATGATCGGTACTTAAATAATCCGTTTGTTAATTGACCATCCTGTTACCATGCTTTGTTTGTATAGAGTTGATATGTGAAAAGGTTTTCAAGAAAAAGCAATTAACAACATTTTTGTAGGCACCAATGTTGAACTAAGATCTGATGAAGTCATCTTGGATTAATAATCTGTACTAACATTATTCACATGATTAATGGCCACTATGTTAACATGCCCAGTTAATATCAACTGGGTGTATGAAACAGTTTTCAAGAATTACAATATACATTTGTCCAAAGGGTCCTATATAAACTATATTCCCCGGTGGCAGTCATCTTGGGTGAGGTGCGAACCTGCCAGACATATGTAGAAATTGCAGTTCTTGATAAGATGAACACTTTTGCCTTTCACACTTGACTTCTGTTTAGGAGTGTTTTTGAAAAATAAGACAAAATGTATAACATTACAAACAAGAGGCTCTCAAGAGCCTGTATCGCTCACCTGGGTCATGGCTGACACAACAAGTCAAAATAATCACAACGTTTAAGGTTCTCATTTTCAAATTTGTTTATTAATATTTAAGGGTCTCATTTTGAAGTTTGCTGATGTTTTATGATCCAAAATTAAACTATGTTCCCCACTGGCAGCTATTTTTGATGGGGCGTAGACCAACTGTCACCTTTCTTGAAGAAGACCATGTAAGGATCATTATGCCTCACTTTGGTTCCAATTGGCATAGTATTTTCAGAGGAGATCTTTAAATGATTTCCCGTGGGGTCCAAGGTTAATCAATGTTCCCCGCTGACTGCCATCTTGGATGCTATGCGGATATCCTGACACATTTTATGAAGGGGGCCAAGTAAGGACCATTGTGACTAAGTACGATTCCAATTGGCCATGTACATTCAGAGGAGAAGATCTTTGAATAGGATATATGATGTGGACTTGCTGAACACATTTTTTAAAAGGGGCCACCTATGGACCATTGCGACTAAGTTTGGTTCCAATTAGCCCAGTATTTTCAGAGAAGATTTTTGCAATATTGTCCAATTTTGAACAAAGTTCCCCGCTGACGTGCAGACCTGCCAGACAAAATTTTCAAAGGGGACCACCGAAGGACTATTGTGACCAAGTTTGATTCTAATTTGCGCAGATCTTTGAATGCTTTCCCATAGGGTCCAATGTTAAACCACGTTCCCTGCTGGCGGCCTTCTTGGAAATGATACAGACTTGCCAGACACTTTTTTTTAATGGGGCCACCTAAGGACCATTGTGCCCAAGTTTGGTTCCAATTGGCCCAATGGTTTCAGAGAAGATTATGTCTGAATGAAAAGTTTACGATGGACAGACCACTGAGGGCGCGAAGATCACCATGGCAGAGCCATGCAGGTCAGCTATAAAGTTATACAGGCATTGAAGCATAGATGCGACTTTAATATTAACTGAGAAAGATGTTTGCATTGTGGGCAAATAAACATAACTAAATTGATTGATTAGTTAGAGTTTAACGTCCAATGAGCAATATTTCAGCTATATCAGGACGAGAACAAGTTAATCAATTCAAAACAAATTGTAAGTAAAAGAAGAAAGAAATAAAGGTGGAAGGGACAACCGGGACAACGACTTTTGATTGCCACTGGAAAAGGGGAGAAATGGGTAGGGGCAGGAAATTTAGCCTTCTATACGACACCCAGTGCGTCTGCTCTCTTTAGAGAAATATAGAAGGGGTCTTTATACTGCATGGAGCGTGGCGTTTCTCCACACAGTTTGGCTACAATGGTTCGCGGTCAGGCTTTCCGTATTATGACCTGACTACCCCGCAAAGACAGGGCATTCCCCTATCCACCACCTGGGGACGCGCCCGGCAGCTCTGTAGCCAAAGCCCCTGAAAACCTATTCAGGTGCCGGGAACATAACTAAATGATACAATGTACTGTTATATACAATTATTATTAAATTGTGAAATAAGTATAGTTTATGAAAGTATTTTTGCAAAAACATGTAAAAATGTGTACAAAAACACTTTTTGGCTCTTGATTATGTAACAAATAATTATTTCTAATAAAGTGATAGCAGGGAATTTCTCTAAAACTTAAAAGAGAAAAGTAAACAAAAGGAGATTTGAAAGCAGAATTTAAAGGGAAATAACCCATAACCATACGGCATTGAAAAATTTTATTTATTTATTTTTTTTTGGTGAAAAAAGTCAATAACTACAACACAGGCAGTTGGATTTTCTTCAAAATTTCAGAGTATGTAGATCTTGATATGCTAACATTTTTCAAATTTACACTTCACCTCTATCTGTTACAGTTTTTGAAATAAAAAAATAAAAAATGCATAAATTTTGAAAATTTTACGGAAAAGGGCTATAACTCTTAAGACGGTTTTTCCGATTTTCTTCAAAATTGAAGGGCAGATAGATCTCGTCATTCTGCACATTTCTACCCCATGTCAGATTTTTGATATCTGCAACGGTTTTGAAGTTATTTGCCAAAAACAGCAATTTACCCCTATGTTCTATTTTTAGTAACAACGGCCATGTTGTTTGGTCCTCGGACTAACCAAACACATTTTTTAAAACTACATACCCTGGTGATGACCCAGGCCAAATTTGGATTAAATTGGCCCAGTGGTTTCAGAGGAGAAGATTTTTGAAGAAAAGTTTACGATAGACGGACGGACGACAGACGCCAAGTGATGGCAAAAGCTCACCCTGGCATAGCCAGGTGAGCTAAAAATTGACCAATAAAGGGCAATTACTTCTTTTTGGATATTTTTATATTTTCTTTAAAATCTCCAGGTGTGATGATCTTGATATGCTACACATTTTTGCAATTAGTTGACCTCTGTCATATTTTTTTGAATGAAAAATAAAGGAAGAGGCTCTCAAGAGCCTCTATCGCTCACTTGGGCCATGTCTCAACCGTCCCTACTTGGTCACAAAATTGATGTGAAAACTCAAACCGACTAAATCAGAAAACTTCACGTTTGCTACACTGTGAAAATAGGGTAAGTAACAAAGCAATATAGCAGGTCAAGGGCTTAAACCAAATAACAGGCTGTCATGTCCCATCAAAGACACACCCACATACCAAATATTATTGACCTTACATTAATAGATACTGGGAAACTTAACATGATCACTTTACCGTGAAATTGAGGTCATGGACAAAAGCCATATAGCAGACTGTATGTACTACCCAAGACCAACTTATATACCAAACATCATTGACCTACCACTAATAGTTACTGAGAAAATGACCTAATCATAAAAACTTAACATGCTCACTAGACCATGAAATTGAGGTCAAGGACAAAAGCCATATGGCAGACTGTCATGTACTATCTAAGACCAACCTACATACAATATATGATTGACCTACCACTTATAGTTACCGAGAAACTAATCTAAGCACAAAAACTTAAAAATAGTCACTGGACCATGAAATTGAGGTCAAAGACACAGCCATATAGTAGACTGTCATATACTACTCAAGACCAACCTATAAACCAAATATCATTGACCTACCTCTTTTAGTTACTGAGAAAATGACCTAATCATAAAAACTTAACATGGAAGTTTAAGCCCTCGCCTATCACTTTAGTTACTAAGAAAATGACCTAATCACAAAAACTTAACATGAAAGTATACACCTTCACTGTCATACTTTGTACGCATATGTCTTGCTTTCCGCGCTTTTCGTCAAGGGTGAGACAAAAACTATACAATAAAAATTCCCTAACAATATGCATCTCCATATTATGTCCTTGCTACATGCAAAGTTTCATTTAATTCCGTTCAATAGTTACAGAGGAGTTGCACTTACAAGCATATGGTCAAAACACCTATTAATTTCTATTTTTTAAAGTTCAAAGGGCATAACTCCTGGAAAAGTGCAAGATGAAAAATTACAGACAATATGCACATCAACATACAAAGTTTAGCGAATTTCTGGGGAACATTTACAGAGGAGTTGCACTTACAAGATCTGGCAGCCGCCAACCTGACTGCTCACCTGCCAACGGCAGTACATCACCTTTTCAATAACCAGATTTCCCCACAGGAAAACCCTGTCAAAAACTACAATTTACTCAACCTTGTCAAAAACTACAATTTACTCATATGCTCTATTTTTAGGTTTTTTTTTGTAATTTTTTATTTTTTAAAGCTTGTGATTATATAATGTATAAATATGTATATATATCAAAGTAATAATATAATAATATGAAGAGCTTCTTTTTTAAATAAAAAGTAGAAATTAATTATACATATACCGTGTGAAAAAAAGGAGATAAAAAGCTGGTATAAGATCAATTTTAAAGAAACAAAAACAAATTATTATAACAATAGACACATAGAAGAGTATTAATTCTCTCATGCTAAATAGACTCTTTCTAACTCAATCATACTCGCAATCATATTATATACAGATAGTACATAGAAAGTATCCTGGGGCGCATACATCCCACTGTCCAATTGTGATATGCCCCCAGTTAGTTAACAATCAATTGCATTCAACACACACACATACACATGCAAATCATTCTCTTACATTCATAATAATCTACACCTCTATGCATCATTCCAAATATTTTCTAATATTTGCCACTTATTTTCAATCAACATTCCAACTGCAGGAGATTTGTACCATGTTACTGACATTTTTTCTATTTCCAAAGTGTTTTTCAATAAAAGAATTAAACCCCCTATGTATGGCCTAGACATATTATATCTGCAAGAATTAATGTAATATTTTACAACAATAATAAGAAAATTAATCGCTAAGCTGAATGTGTCTGAACCAAACAGAATGTCCTTGGGACTAAATTTCACAGAAAGTGTGCATTTGTTTTTAAGCATTTCCTCCAATTCAAGCCAAATATTCCTAATAAATTGACATTCACAAAATAGATGTAGAATAGTTTCCTTTGCCTCAGTACAAAAACTGCATAAGTGGGATTCCTTTATTCTAAATTTATACAACTTATCATTTGTACTTAAAATTCTATGGAGAATCTTATACTGAAAATTGATGAATCTGTTATTCTTTGTAATCTGAAATGGTCGCTGATAGATAACATCCCAATCCAAAATTTCAATACCCAATTCCTCACACCATTTTATTTGTTGTTTAACTGGTGACTCCGAATTCATTGACAAATACTTATTATAAAAAAA
>MJUU01007441.1:83704-94359 GCA_002080025.1 Modiolus philippinarum | reverse complement strand
ATTACTTCTATCTTAATTTTCTAACAAAAAATCATGTTTATTGGAAATTTTCAAATTGAGTGGCGAACCCCCTTAAGCTCAGAACGATCATTTTGAGGTCAATATAGTCCTTACGTAGTTAATACAGCACATACCTTTATCTGAAGGTTTTTAACGTATAAAAGTAGATCTGGTATCGGATTGAACACGATTCAAAAGTCCCGTATTCACTACTATTCAGATAATCGATTATGGGTTAAACTTGACAAAAATTACTTTAATCTTTCATATAATATCTATTTGTGTGCAGTTTATATACCTCCTATTAATTCCAATTATCTTGATGATGATTTTAAACATCTGGAAGAAGAAATTACTTATTTGCAACCAAAGGTAAACTGTTACTTTTAGGAGTTTTTACCTATGAAATGGAAATAAGCTAGATTATATAGACAATGATGAATATGAAATAAATAATTCAGATAATTTTAATATTTTACCAAATAATTATATTTCGGATAAATGTCACAAAAGAAATAGTTGTGACTCTTTGTTAAATACAAATGGAAATGATCTTTTAGACTTGTGCATATCGTCCGGGCTTCGTATATTAAACGGCAGCTATATGGGAGACTTATTGGGTAATTTTACATGTATGACTGTGAATGGTTCTAGTGTTGTAGATTATGGCATTGTTAGTGAGGGTCTTCTTTCCTCAGTTAAATATTTTAAAACTTGTAATTTAAATTATTTATCAGATCATGCTCAAATTGAAATTTATATGAAATACCAGATAAACGTAAGAAAACAAGAGTAGATATAGGATCTTCTGGTCCTGCATTTTGATTGGTTGACAGAATCACGTGTCCATCCCCTCATTAAATATGTAAATGAGTTATAAACCTGTCAAAAGTGATTGACAGTTCAAACACCAAAAATGTAAGTACCATCATAAAATTTCATAAAACCCATACATTATTGTCAAGAAAAAAAGACGGAATCCACCTTACCATTTAAAAAATATCCGAAAAATTATCTATTCACATACAATATAAAAATGTCAAAAATGATTGATCACATCAAACAGAAATAAAGTCAAGAAAAAATGTAAAAGATCTCCTGGTCCTGCAATCTGATTGGATGACAGAATCACGTGACCACGCCCTCATTAATTATGCAAGTGAGTTATAAACCCGTCAAAAGTGATTGACAGATCAAACACCAAAAAAGTAAGTACCATCATGAAATTTCAAAAAGCCTATACATTAATGTCAAGAAAAACCACAGGGAATCCACCTTACCATGTAAGAAATATCCCCAAAATTCTTTATTCACATACACTATAAAAATGTCAAAAATGATTGATCACATCAAACAGAAAAAAGGTCAAGAAAAAATGTAAAAGATGTACCTTATTGTTATAATCTGTCATGTCATCGGTAATAAAAATGTCAAGAATGATTGACAATTCAAAGGACAAAAAAGTTGGAACGGCAATAATATTCCATACATCGCATACATCAATGACTTAGAGAAATGTAAAAAATGCACCTTATTTATATGGATAATATAAATGTCATTGGATCTTTTAATAAACAAAATAAGATATCAAATTATATGTAAAAAACATTAATTTTGAATCGAACATTTGACCACTGTATAAAAGTATCAAATACGATTATTTGCGTCTCGTATTAATATATTACCATTAAATGTTAATTAGTTAATAAAATGATGAATGAATTTGTACCTAATTATATGATCATACTGTAATATTATCATGTCAAAATGTTTTATACAAATATAGAAATCTAAAGATTTTATTAAAACCATTTCGTATCGTAACGCATGAGTAATTTTGCCCTTAAAAGTGACATTTAAGATATATATGGGGTTATTATCGATTCTATGTGTGTCTAGAAGTCTTTGGGAGCCCTTTCGGCACCGTCACGTATGAGTGATTTTGCCTTTAAAACTATAGTTAGATCACATACCGGTTTGTTTTTGATTCTATGTGTGTTCGGGTCTTTTTGAGCCATTTGGGCACCGTCAAGCATAAGTGATTTTGCCCTAAAAGTGACATGTAAGTCATATATGACCTAATAGCCAATTCTATGCGTCTCTAGAAGTCTTTTGGAGCCTTTTTGTCATCGTCACGCAAAAGTGATTTTGCCCTTTAAAACGACAGTTAAGTCATATACCGACTTGTTTTCGATTCTATTCTTACATAGGAATATGGCATTAACATAAAAACATACAAGTATTTGCAAAATTATTGTTGTATGCCTTGACATTATTTCAACTTAGAAGTTGAAAATTAATAGAAATAGTTAATGATTATGTGTACCCACATGGTTCCTTATTTCATTACGTACACAATCCACATAGAAGTTTCAAATCTCTGAAAATTGTATTTTAAACAATCCTGTCTACAATCATACACCTTGAATGAATCGACAATTGCACAATTTGAACACTGCTAAAAGACTGCCATATTACATTTGAAATTGTAGCTCAACCTAAACATATAAATAGCGTTATGCGTCGCTAGAAAGAAATATTGTGTAACTTTTGTAAAAGTTGTCGTTTAACATAGCAAATTGAAGGTAATACTTGTGTAAAAAACTATTTCTTGATAACAATACACGGAAGTTACTGTAAATTTATTTTGTGCATATGGTCATTTCGACAAATTATGTCTCTTCAGTGCAGATTAAATGGAACATAGGAAATCCAGAAATCGTAAATTAAACTATCTACAGCTCAAAACATATAAGTTCAAATCCCTAAGTTTACATCTATGTACCACAATGGCATATCCGTTTCCCAGATTGCAAGTTACAAATCCTACCGAATTTGACTAAACAACCGAATGTAACATGTTCAAAACGGTGGGTATCTTGTAAAAAGCAGGAGATGCTTACTCCACCAGTGCACCTTATCTCTTTCACGGTTTTAATTTATGTCCGTGTTGTTCATCTGTATGGGCTTTTCCTTTTTTTCTTTTCTGTACCATACCTATGTGAGATTTTTTTATCTTCTTGTTTCCGATGTTGGATGATGCTATTGTCTTTGGATTATTTTTCAGACTGACGGTTCGGTCCTCACTTATTTTACATATGGTCTTGTAAAAAGATATGACTTATCAATTGGGCTACACAAATCCAAAACCCAGAAAGCTGGAGACAATGTTTCTAGTAGTAGTATCATGAAAATCAATCCAGATTAATGAATAGATGCAGCAACGAAAATGAGAAAGGACAGAACATTTTGAATATAAATAGGAAGACCAAGTCTAGTAAATGTCTGACAAGCATCACAATTAGTCGCTAAATATATGTATCTCGTTAAACAGCCATCTGGTAAAGAGAAATTGTGCAATGAAAAATTAAAGCAAATAACAAAAATTTATATAAAAATTAATCAAACCGGTTTGTCATTGCATTTACAATTAACTATTTCGATCAACCAACTGAGTATTTTTCCGATCAGACACATGTCAGATTTGTTTCCACATACAGAAACATCTTTATTTACGGCGTCATTCCATGAGTAGGTCGTTCTTAACCTTTCGGAACAAATGGAGATCATGCTGATGACACCTCTTAAGATTTATGTGATATCTTTTGACAGTTGGTTACATATTTTGCCCTTCTTTCTTGTGTCACCATATTATCGTTTGAATACTGGCTATGATGGTATTTACTTTTTCGGTCTCTGATATTTCAATTATTTTTGACAAGTTTATTTCTTATTATTATATTTTTTTTTTACGTCAAAGTGAAAAAAGGATACAATACAACCAAAATTAGACACCGAAAACATATAAACAAAAGCGAATCACAATTTAACATTAACAGTCTATATCCTACAAATACAAGAGCTATCTTCGGGTACTCTGGTCAGCATTATCAGATATTATAGCAAATCGTCACATTCCCAGTAATAAGTTTTGCGTTTAATCAAAGCCGGTGAACAACTATCGCACAAAAGACAAATCTAGACAACGATAGGAACTCGGGACAGCCTACGTTTTCCTTTTATATCTTTGATTTTCTAATTTTTCAATTCGACTTGTTGTATTTCTTTGTTATATGGAATTCATAGTGTTTAGTTCATGCCATAAACGCCTCATATCAACAGATTAAAAGCTGGCAAGTATGACAAGTGATCGCGAAATTTAGTATTTTTTAGGACCATACAGTCGACCCTTTTCTGGATGTTTTCCGCCCGATTTGTCTTTTTGCCCCTGTTAACTTTAGCTCATTATCGGAATAATTTCGCGATCACTTGTCATACTTGCCAGCTTTTAATCTGTTGATATAATACGTTTATGGCATGAATTAAACACTATGAATTCCATATAACAAAGAGATACAACAAGTCGAATTGAAAAATTAGAAAATCAAAGATATAAAAGGAAAACGTGGCTGTCCCGAGTTCCTATCGTTGTCTAGATTTGTCTTTTGTGTGATAGTTGTGCACCGGCTTTGATTAAACGCAAAACTTATTACTTGGAATGTGACGATTTGCTATAATATCAGATAATGCTGACCAGAGTACCCGATGGTAGCTCTTGTATTTGTAGGATATATACTGCTAGTGTTAAATTGTGTTTCGCTTTTGTTTATATCTTTTTGGTGTCTAATTTTTGTTGTATTGTATCCTTTTTTTCACTATGACGTAAAAAAATATGATAATAAGAAATAAACTTGTCAAAAATAATTGAAACATCAGAGACCGAAAAAGTAAATACCGTTATAGCACTAATTCAAACGATAATATAGTGACACAAGAAAGAAGGGCAAAATATGAACTTTAAGACATCACTCACATAAATCTTAAGAGGTGTCATCAGCATGATCTCCATTTGTTCCGAAAGGTTAAGAACGACCTACTCACGGAATGACGCCGTAAATAAAGATGTTTTTTATGTGGAAACAAATCTGACATGCGTCTGCTCGGAAAAATACTCATTTCATTGATCGAAATAGTTAATTGTAAATGCAATGACAAACCGCTTTGATTAATTTTTATATAAATTTTTGGTATTTGCTTTAATTTTTCATTGCACAATTTCTCTTTACCAGATGACTGTTTAACGAGATACATATATTTAGCGACTAATTGTGATGCTTGTCAGACATTTACTAATCTTGGTCGTCCTACATGTATTTATATTCAAAATGTTCTGTCCTTTCTCATTTTCGTTGATGCATCTATTCATTAATCTGGATTGATTTTCATGATACTACTACTAGAAACATTGTCTCCAGCTTTCTGGGTTTTGGATTTGTGTAGCCCAATTAATAAGTCATATCTTTTTACAAGACCATATGTAAAATAAGTGAGGACCGAACCGTCAGTCTGAAAAATAATCCAAGGACAATAGCATCATCCAACATCGGAAACAATAAGATACAGAAATATCACATAAGTATGGTACAGAAAAGAAAAAAAAAGGAAAAGCCCATACAGATGAACAACACGGACATAAATTACAACCGTGAAAGAGATAAGGTGCACTGGTAGAGTAAGTATCACCTGCTTTTTACAAGATACCCACCGTTTTGAACATGTTACATTCGGTTGTTAAGTCAAATTCGGTAGAGGAAACAACAATCTAAAGCTTTTAAAGGGAAGGATCTGTAACTTGCAATCTGGGAAACGGATATGCCATTGCGGTACATAGATGTAAACTTAGGGATTTGAACTTATATGTTTTGAGCTGTAGATAGTTTAATTTACGATTTCTGGATTTCCAATGTTCCATTTAATCTGCACTGAAGAGACATAATTTGTCGAAATGACCATATGCACAAAATAAATTTACAGTTATTTCCGTGTATTGTTATCAAGAAATAGTTTTTACACAAGTATTACCTTCAATTTGGTATGTTAAACGACCACTTTTACAAAAGTTACACAATATTTCTTTCTAGCGACTCATAACGCTATTTATATGTTTAGGTTGAGCTACAATTTCAAATGTAATATGGCAGTCTTTTAGCAGTGTTGAAATTGTGCAATTGACGATTCATTCAATGTGTATGATTGTAGACAAGATTGTTTAAAATACAATTTTCAGAGATTTGAAACTTCTCTGTGGATTGTGTACGTAATGAAATAAGGAACCATGTGGGTACACATAATCATTAACTATTTCTATTAATTTTCAACTTCTAAGTTGAAATAATGTCAAGGCGTTCAACATTAATTTTACAAATACTTGTATGTTTTTGTGTTAATGCCATAATTCTATGTAAGTATTCCGAGAGGAACGGCTCAAAAAGACTCTTAAACACAAATAGAATCGAAAACAAGTCGGTATGTGAATTAACTGTGGTTTTAAAGGGCAAAATCACTTTTGCGTGACGATGACAAAAAGGCTCCAAAAGACTTCTAGAGACGCATAGAATTGGCTACTAGGTCATATATGACTTATGACTTACATGTCACTTTTAGCGCAAAATCACTTATGCTTGACGGTGCCCAAAGGGCTCAAAAAGACCCGAACACACATAGAATCAAAAACAAAACGGTATGTGATCTAACTGTAGTTTTAAAGGCAAAATCACTAATGTGTGACGGTGCTGAAATGGCTCCCAAAGACTTCTAGACACACATAGAATCGATAATAAGCCCATAATATATCTTAAATGTTATTTTTAAGGGCAAAATCACTCATGCATGACGATACGAAAGTGGCTCCAAACGACTTCAAGACACTCAGAGAATCCATTATAAGGCCATATATCACTTAGATGTGATTTTAGGGCAAAATTACTCATGCGTGATGACACGAAATGGTTTTAATAAGATCTTTAGATTTCTATATTTGTATAAAACATTTTGACATGATAATATTACAGTATGATCATATAATTAAGTACAAATTCATTCATAATTTTATTACCTAATTAACATTTAATGATAATATATTAATACGAGACGCAAATAATCGTATTTAATACTTTTATACAGTGGTGCAATGTTCGATTCAAAATTAATGTTTTTACATATAATTTGATATCTTATTTTGTTTATTAAAAGATCCAATGACATTTATATTATCCATATAAATAAGGTGCATTTTTTACATTTCTCTAAGACATTGATGTATGCGATGTATGGAATATTAATGCGGTTCCAACTTTTTTGCCCTTTGAATTGTAAATCATTCTTGACATCTTTATTACCGATGACATGACAGATGACTATCTATAACAAAAAGGTACATGTTTTACATTTTTTCTTGACATTTTTTTCTGTTTGATGTGATGAATCATTTTTGACATTTTTATAGTGTATGTGAATAAAGAATTTTGGGGATATTTCTTACATGGTAAGGTGGATTCCCTGTGGTTTTTCTTGACATTAATGTATGGGTTTTATGAAATTTCATGATGGTACTTACTTTTTTGGTGTTTGATCTATCAATCACTTTTGACAGGTTTATAACTCACTTGCATAATTAATGAGGGCAATCAGATTGCAGGACCAGGAGATCTTTTACTTTTTTTCTTGACTTTATTTCTGTTTGATATGATCAATCATTTTTGACATTTTTTTATTGTATGGGAATAAATAATTTGGGGATATTTTTTACATGGTAAGGTTGATTCCCTCATTAATGTATGGGTTTTATGAAATTTTATGATGGTACTTACTATTTTGGTGTTTGATCTGTCAATCACTTTTGACAGGTTTATATATTTAATGAGGGGTGGACACGTGATTCTGTCAAGCAATCAGAATGCAGGACCAGGAGACCCTATATCTACTCTTGTATTTTTACGTTTATCTGGCATTTCATATAAATTTCAATTTGAGTATGATCTGATAAATAATTCAAATCACAAGTTTTAAAATATTTAACTGAGGAAAGAAGAACCTCACTAACAATGCCATAATCTACAACACTAGAACCATTCACAGTCATACATGTAAAATTACCCAATAAGTCTCCCATATATCTGCCGTTTAATATACGAAGCCCGGACGATATGCACAAGTCTAAAAGATCATTTCCATTTGTATTTAACAAAGAGTCAAAACTATTTCTTTTGTGACATTATCCAAAATAAAATTAATTGGTAAAATATTAAAATTATCTGAATTATTTATTTCATATTCATCATTGTCTATATAATCTAGCTTATTTCCATTTCATAGGTAAAAACTCCTAAAAGTAACAGTTTACCTTTGGTTGCAAATAAGTAATTTCTTCTTCCAGATGTTTAAAATCATCATCAAGATAATCAGAATTAATAGGAGGTATATAAACTGCACACAAATAGACATTATATGAAAGATTAAAGTAATTTTTGTCAAGTTTAACCCATAATCGATTATCTGAATAGCAGTGAATACGGGACTTTTGAATCGTGTTCAATCCGATACCAGATCTACTTTTATACGTAAAAAACCTTCAGATAAAGATATGTGCTGTATTAACTACGTAAGGACTATATTGACCACGTAAGGACTATATTGACCTCAAAATGATCGTTCTGAGCTTAAGTGACATGTTTATAGAGTAATAAATTAAAAATCATTTAGTCAGTACTTCGTTGCTGATCCGAAAACCGATTTTTAACCTTGCATTATCAAATTTTGCAAAATTTTGTTTAAAACTAAGGGATATTACTCTCATGCATAGCTCTGTCCTTAGATGAATTTTGGATTTTCTATTTAGATCTTTTTGGTTATTTGGTCTCTATCAGCTTTTGCACGTTTTCGGTTAGTATTTTAGTTTGATCTGCACTGATGAGACATAAGTTGTCGAAATGCACATATGTAGAAAATAAATTATCAGTTACTTTAGTATTTTGTTATTTAAGCATAGAATACCCGATTTCTACAATTGTGTAAATTTTGATTGACACCAGACTATCAATACAAATTTAAAATCTATAAAATGAATGTACAATTATTTTAAATATCATAAAGCGAATTTTTATCGGTTGTTCAAGTTATTTTTAAACATATATTTTTCACACAGTTTTCAGTAAGGATGACAAAGAAATAATGGTTGAAATCCGACGTATCGGAGCCCTTGCTGACAAAGGAAGTACATACGTCTACCCAAATGTTTAGATACATCGTATCGGGGATCAGGCTGACGAAGGTAGTTACAAGTTCATGGTAGAGATCCGACGTATCAGGGACCTTGCTGACAAAGGTAGGTACATACGTCGACCAAATGTTGACATCCGTCGCATCGGGGACCTTGCTGACAATGGTAGGTGCATACGTCTACCCAATGTAACGGGGACATTGCTGACAAAGGATGTAAAGGTACATACCCAAGGTGGGGACCGTTGTATGGGGGACCTTGCTGACAAAGCTAGGTATATATCCATGATTGAAAACTCTTTCTTACAAAGGAAGGCACATACCAATGGTTGAAATCCGTCGTATCAAAGCCCTTGGTTATAAAGGAGGGTAATCTATCTACCCTGAAAATATTAGAATGATTTGGTTTTCCACGGCTTATGCAACCAAAGTTCCCCAAAAATATTCTGATAACATACAACGTTCCACGGTTCTAACATTCTTGAAGCAATGTTGCCAGTTTGTATGTTTCTTGTATTTCTATGTTCATATTTGTTTGTTTGTTGTGTTAATGTGTGGCATTTATCTGTACGAAACTAGATTGTATCGGGGACCTTGCTGACAAAGGTAGGTACATACGTCTACCCAATATTGAGATCCGGGGTATCGGGGACCTTGCTGACAAAGGTAGGTACATACGTCTACCCAATGTTGAGCTCCATCGTATCGGGGATCTGGCTTACAAAGGAAGGTACATACCTATACCCAATGTTGAGATACTACGTATCGGGGACCTTGCTGACAAAGGTAGGTACATACCTATACCCAATGTTGAGCTCCTAAGTATCGGGGACCTTGCTGACAAAGGTAGGCACATACGTCTACCCAATATTGAGATCCTAAGTATCGGGGATCTGGCTTACAAAGGTAGGTACATACCTATACCCAATGTTGAGATACTACGTATCGGGGACCTTGCTGACAAAGGTAGGTACATGCTCAAAGTAGAGATCCGGTATATTGAGGACCTTGCTAACAAAGTTAGGTAAATGCTCAAGGTAGAGATCCGGCGTTTCGAGGACCTTGCCGACAAAGGTAGGTACATCCCAAAGGTAGAGATCCGGCATATTGGGTACCTTGCTGACAAAAGTAGGTAAATGCTCCAGGTAGAAATTCGGTGTATCGGGGACCTTGCTGACAAAGGAAGGTTCATACCCAAGGTAGAGATCCGGTGTATGAGGGATTTTGCTGACAAAGATAGGTTTATATCCATGATTGAAATCTCTTGCTTACAAATCAAGGCACATACCCATGGTTGAAATCAGTCGTATCAACTGATCTCTTGCTTACAAAGGTAGGTATATACCCTGAATATGCAAGAATGGTTTGGCTTTCCTCGGCTAATGTAACCAAAGTTTCCCAAAAATTATAAGTATTCTGATAACTTGCACCGTTCCACGGTTTGTACATTCCTATAGCAATGTTGGCCGTTTATATGTCTCTTGTATTTCTATGTGCATATTTATTTGTTTGTTGTGTTTATTTGTGGCATTAAGGCCCCATCAAGTTAATTTGTAGATTCTCATCCACCTGTAAGAAAAAATCTGGGGTGGGTGGGA
>MJUU01007441.1:41025-67646 GCA_002080025.1 Modiolus philippinarum | reverse complement strand
AAAGTAGTAAAACAAAAATTTTGAACAAGGTAAAATCATATCCCCTTGATCTCTTATAAGTGTCACATGACAGTTAATTTTACTTTTTTTCTTTTTTCTTCTTTCTTTATTAGTATGTTTCCTGGCAATGTCTTTGCACTGATAAATGTAGTATAAAACCCTTTGCTATACAGTATACAGTATATTACTTTTCTGTTCCTCATATGGTAATGCTAGCTGATATTGTGAATTTAGATTTTTTGACACTTTAGGTCACATCAAATTAATTAATAGATTCTTATCCCAAACCCACCCCATTTTTTCTATGCTCAATTTTTTAAATATTCAGAAATTTTCTTTAAATTCCTATCAATTTTAGTGAACAACGGCAGTAGAATACCGAGGGAAAAAAGGAGGGAAATCCACAAAAATCGAAGTCCAAAGACATGGCCAAAACGAGAACACAGAAAACAATGGCGCCAGACACAAAACAATGACGTTAGACAGACATAAAGCATAGAAATAGAAATCACAACATTCAAAAAAAGGCACTAACAGTGTGAACTCCAGTGAAACTGAGAGTGACATCAGGTGCTCCGGAAGGGTAACAATGTCCTGCTCTGTTAACAGCACCCGTCACACTGTGAGTGTGTCGATCCAGGGAAATGTCAAAGTAGGTAGTAAAATCCGGGAAGACGTGAATCTACTTGAAAATGTCCACTTTCATTTGAGATACTGACACGTCATATCTTTCAATGATGTTATGGTGATGGCCATAGAATTTCTTGAGGGATGAAATTAACATAGGTTGAACAAATCCCTGACTAAGCAGCTTTTGGGACAGTGAAAATCAGTAAAAAATAAAAAAAAAACCCTACTTCCCACCCCAGATTTTTTGTTACAGGTGGATGAGAATTTACAAATTAACTTGATATGGCCTTATATATAATAGTAATTAAAGCGTTTGAGAACAAATTTGCAATCAATGCATGAAGGGTTGATTTGAAAATTTAATATTTAAACACTAAATTAATTTACTGATTCAAACCATGTATAAGAGATTTCCATGATCAAGACTATTTTATTACAACTTTAGACTGGTCGAGACAGGTCAAGACTTTTTAAGGACTAATTCAGACTGGTCGAGACTCTTTCAGTACTATATCAGACTGGTCGAGACAGGTCGAGACTTTCCAGTGCAGGTTCAGACTGGTCGAGACAGGTCGAGACTTTCCAGTACAGGTTCAGACTGGTCGAGACAGGTCGAGACTCTTTCAGTACAGGTCCAGACTAGTCGAGACAGGTCGAGAATTTTTCAGTACTGGTCCAGACTAGTTGAGACAGGCCGAGAATTTTTCAGTACAGGTCCAGACTAGTTGAGACAGGCCGAGAATTTTTCAGTACAGGTCCAGACTAGTCGAGAATGGTTCAGTAAAATTCAGACAAGTTGAGACTGGTCGAGTACTTTTCAGTACTTTTCAGTACCAAAAGTGCCCGTTTCAGACTACTTTTAGGGTGTCTTTGGGCGAGAGATTTATTATCGCTCTCGAGTCGAGTCGAACTCCGTTCTCGGATAATCTCGCTCAAACACCAAGAACGGAACCAAGATGGCGACGAATTGGCTTTAAAATGTGGGCATATATTAAATGATACGAGAATTCGGTGATGTTGTCTTGACTTTTTTATATTGAGAGGTTTCTGACGGATATACTTGACTGACATTCATTGCTTATATAGCAGGTCCACATTAACTGTTAAAAACACGGCAATTCATCAATTCATGTATATTTACTGTACCACACGACAAAGCCAAACAATTGAACAAAATTGTTCAAACAAAAAGTTAAAAATGAACAGAACACCACAAAACTAAAGTACTTGCACAGAAACCCATACAAAAATTGGAGGTAAAATCAGGTGCTTCGGAAGGGTAAGTATGTTCTGCCTCAACTGTGGCACTCAAGGAAAAGTCCGGTTTTTTTAACAGTTTAGTTCGGTTATAACTCTGGATCTACGAAAGAATATGGATTAAATGAACACGAGACCATAACACATATTTTAACTCCAACTGCAATAAATTTGGTGAGCTGTATATGGCCATTTCGGAAATTAATTCCTCATCAGCAGAACTAGAACCCCAAAACATAGGAAATCCACTATTTCAAAAAATATTCAAACGGAATCCGAATAATCGGTAATATCGATTATAGCTAAGGACACTCCTGTATTGAATATTCACTTTTTGAGGTTTATTGGAGTTGAATTAAGAACTTTCTCTGTAGCATCTTAGTGATTATATTACTTTTTTGTTTATTTTACGTGTACACTACCTCTCCATATGAAAGAATAACGAATCTGCTAATCAACGTGAAAAAAGGCCTCATATGTCAACCGGTTATCGCGCTACAAATTTTAATTATCTTCAAAATTATTTTGAAACAAGAAAAAACAATTTTCCGCACTAAAAGAATGTATTAAAGATCGCTGTTCAATGTAATCGGACATTGTTCAAATTCACACAGACTTTTCTCCCCAGTGTCCGCCATATTTGTTCTTGGCACTCCTACCAAAAAGGTGGTGTGAGATTTCGACCCGCGAACAGTGTTCTCGGGTTGATGTTCGTGTCATTTGGGCGATTTTTTAACCCGAGAACGTCGTTCGCGTGTCAAGAACAGCTCGCCCAAAGACAGCCCTGGTGTTTTGTAGTGACAGTAACAACTATTTGGAAGTTGGCAGAACCAAACATTTTTATAACGTCAAGTCATTTACCGTGAACGCGAATATGACATGCAAGTCTGAAAATTTGATATATTGTATCACTTGTTCTAACAAAGAACAGTATGTGCGAAAGAGTTCGGATACATAAACAACAGATCAGACAAACAGATCCCTCTTAGCGCGGATTAAGATATGACGCTACGTCACAGATACATTTCCCCGTTACCAACGTTGCGAAGTAATTAGTAGTCTTGAAAAGCCCCACGATGGGTGCAAACGTTAAACAATATGCTGCACCGTTAAAGTCATCTTGTTTTTTTTTATTGTCTATTTATAATATATGTATCTATATATATTCACATGTTTTAGAATAGCTACTCAATACTTTTGCAGTGCCAGCAGTCATCTACAAATAAATCATCCATTTACTTAATAGTCCATTTAGAGTGCTTATTTTTGTGAGAAATGAGTTCTGTCATATCCAAACAGATCATAGTCTAGTTTGTAAATTTGGAATATTTGATCTTCAAGGGACGTTGTATAATATTTATATAAAACTTGACTAGCATTTGTTGCATGTGTTCGTGAGAGATACACGTCCGTCGAAGAAAGCCAATTTTTAGTTTTATTATTCCATGCTCCAATCCTACAAAGAAATGTTTCAGTAAATTGCTGAATGTTTTCCATTTTACCAATGATAATATTTTTATAATATTTCAAAGGCAACTGCACTTGTGATTGCCAATATGGATCATGGCACTTGTGTATTGCTGTTATAAACTCACTAAATGAATTTATAGATGTGTTACATACTAAATTAAAATAATTCTCAGCATCTTTTGAAGATATATGTAGATAGGCTGATAATAATCTTTCTCTTGGTTCTCGGACAAAAGTAACTTTAGTCCAAGAATCGCTATGCATAAATTGGAGTATTTCATGCTTTTTAAATCTCGAGAAGTATAATAAATCATTGGGATTATGGAAATCTGTCACATTTGTTAAATTCTTATTCTGTAAAAACTGAAACACCTGTTTCCAGTACGTACTGGCTGCCTTGGCATTCCACAAAAATACAATCCTGAATTCTGGAACAATAAACGGTGAGATTTCCCCCAACAACCTTTTCCAGTTTATTTCCTCTTCATATTTTAATTTCTCAGGATCTGGAATGAAAACTTCACCAGGCAAGTTATTCCATACCAACAAATTTATTGCAACATACAGTAGTATGAGAAAAAAACATGTACACCGTGAATCGGTTTTCATCAAGAAATTGCAGTCTCGAACATACAATGTATGTACACACAGCTGAAATTAACAAAATGAAAACATGACTAGACATTTTTTACATGGTTTAAAATCGAAGAATAGTGTGTTATTCCTAAAAAAGTTATGCCCACTTCCTTTACAAATGCAATGAAGAAAAAATAATTCAAAACTAAAATTATCTGCAATGTCGATATTTATTTGCGTATTTTTCTGAGAATATCAATGCGTCTGCTTGGGGACTATTAGGCCTTTTTTTACCATTTATCGTCAAAACCTAAACCGAATCCGAAACCAGGACATACAGAATGAATTGCATTTGCAATGTTAAATATTTGTTTAGCTGTTTTATTAGTTCAATTGTTCGTCTTTCTCTTTTGAAATCTCTACATAAGACTTTTAATTGTTAATTTATACAATGTAGTAGAAGTAATTTGTACTTTGTCTTCCAAACGTTTAGATTTTATCTGCACTGATGAGACATAAGTTATCGAAATGCGAATATGCAGCAAGTAAATTCACAGTAACTTCGGTATTTAGTTATTTGTTACCACTAGGTCGATGCCACTGCTAGTGGACTGTTTTCACCAACCCAGTAATCAGTACTTCGGTGCTGACCCGAAAGCCGATTATTTTTGAAAACTTACAATATCTAAATTTTTGGAAAATTTTGTTGAAATCTAAGGAGTATCTCCCTCGTGCAAACCTCTGTCCTTAGCTGATTTTGGCTTTACATTTAGATCATATTTGTTTTTTGTTTGTTCTCTATCAGTTTTTAAACATTTTTGAGTTATGGTCTTCCAAACGTTTAGATTTTATCTGCACGGATGAGACATTAGTTGTCGAAATGCGCAAAATGCAGAAAGTAAATTCACAGTAACTTCGGTATTTAGTTATTTGTAGTTCGATATGCATAATAGTTATTTTTTGTTCAGCAATTTCTTTTGTTGATTCCGTTTGACCCCATTATTACTTTTAACGTTTTTATACGACCGCAAAGGTAATGGCGCTTGCCTCATTGTCGACGTCTGTGGACAGCATTACTTTGGTTCCAGTTGACGGATTTTCATCAAATTTCAATAGTTACTTCGGAATACCTAGTATTTCGCTCAAAAACTAGGGTTTTATGCGAAAATTAAGGTTTTTAATACAAAAATCTGGAATATTTTGTATCGGAAAACATATTTTTTTTTGTGCAAAATACCTGGCATTTCGCACGAAAACTGCTGTTTCCTATGGAAATCAATGGTAACTAGGGTTTTCGTACAAAAACTGAAGTCTCGATCGGAATTGAAATTGAGTTTAAATCGAAAACGCCCAATTATAGTTTGAACAAATGAGACATGGGAGACGGAAATCGCAATTAGGTGTTTTAAGTTCATCCAATCAGAAACAGAAACTCCATTTTAGAATTCAATTAAACTAATCAAAATCGTTACTTATTTATTGTTTATAACTTTCTTCTTTATTCGATCTTCGTTATTTTTTTAGTTATAAATGTTAGTGGTGCTTGTAAGTGCGAACGAGTTTTATATGATACTTAATATAAATTTAATGAATTTTAGCATAAAAAAGGTATATAATAAGAAAGATGAACAGTTCATAAAAAAATTAATTTTTATTATTATTATTATTATTTTTTTTTTTAGAATTTAGCAAAAATAAGGCCTAAAAGAAAGACTCTTTGTCTGCGTTTTGATAAAAATGCTTTTATCGTCCTTTTCGTTTTATAAATGAAAATTCCTGAATTTTAGCATACAAAGGCATGAAAAAGTGTAAGATTTTCAGTCTTTAGTTTGAAAAAGGTAAGATTTTACGGAAATATTTCGTATATCCTTTGGAAGGAGTTTTATATAATGCGAAATACAAATCTTGCTAATTTTAGCATTTAAAAGATTAAAATGCTTCACCAAAAACCCTTCAGTTTTTTAAATTTGTCTTCATGATATTCTTCTGATGGAGTTTTATGTGTTTCTATATTTCATGAATTGAATTTTTGATATAAATAGGGTTTGAAAAGTTTTTGGCTTATTTAAGCTAAAATTCATGAGATTTGTTTATCACAACATATAAAACTCGTTGTAAAGCATATCATAAAATAAAATCTTTGAAACCTGAATTGTTTTGGTCATGTTAAACAATGAGTTTAAAACAAAAACTTAAAACATTACTATTAATGCCTATTTTTCTGCAATTTTATGAAATATGTATATCGCAACATTTAAACTTTTGAAAAAAATGATATTTAAAATAACATTTTGAAGATTCATAATTGTTTTATACATCTTAAAATATTGAATTTAAACCACAAACTGAAAATATAACCTTTAAAACCCTTTTTTGGTTGTTGTTGCTATAAGTCTTGAAATATTACACATATAAAATTGATTTAAAAGGTTATGATGAAATAGAATTTATAAGAGTAACTAAATTTTTAAGACCATTTCAAGATTTTGAGCTTAACTTACAAACTAAAAAATCATATTTTTCAGACATTAGTCATACTAAAATTTATGAAATTTGTATGTTGCAATATATGAAACTTCTTTAAAGCATACGGTGAAATAAGATTTAAAAAAATAATTAAGATCGAGTTTAAACAATAAACTAAGATATTACTATGAAAAAACCTTTTCTCCAGAGATTTGTTAAATTAAATACCTACTTAAAATCTATTCTAAAACGGCGAAATGTCTCGCGAATCTGCTTTCGTTCGGACCAATAATGGTCACCAGCACCATGCAATCTTTTATAGAATTTCATACCTATAATATTAAAATACAAATAAAAAAATCTGTTATTCATTTTTTGCGGGTAGTCTATACTCTCTCTTTTTTCGCATTTCGTTTTTGATGTTTATCGAAACTAGCATTACGTGCATTTTCATGTATGAATTTTATTTTGAATTTAATATTATGAATAAAGTTTGATCTTGAACTGCTCTCATGTACGAACCTTTAAGTCCTACACGTTTAAAAACAAAAATTTAATTTAAAAATAGCCGTGCAGATAAAATATTAAAATCATATAAGATCAACATGCATACGAAAAAGGCCAGAAACCATTTTTATTTGCTATCTCAAATAAAAGATGAATAATTATAAAATAATTCTTTCTTATATTATGAAAATTAGGAATAAATTCCCAATTGCCATGCAACAAACCCTGATAATATATGCAATAAAGGAAAACAAAACAGAATTCATTCTGTATAATATGGTTTCGGTTTCGGTCTCGGTTTCGGATTCGGTTTCGGCGATGAATAGTAAAAATGTCTATTAGTCCAAAAGGGTACCAACATCCCTGACCTCTAGTACTTAAGTGCTGGCCCGGAAACCGATCTTTGAAAAATTACAAATCTGTGTTTTTAATCAATTTAGTGTTTCTCTTAAGAATCTTAAAAGAATCATCACCCAAATATTTTTGTGTGTATTTCTATGACTGTGAAAAGGATTTAAAGCAAATAGAGTAAAATTTGAAAAATACTGGACTCATGGGCGGGACTAATGGACTGGACTCTTAGTTTTGGACTGGTTGTCTCTTGTTTGTTTGACTAGACAACTGGGAATGATCTATGAACCGTACTGTTGAATATTTTCTGAATCATACAGAGCTATTGTATTACATTTGAATTTGCATTTAGACTGTACTTCGGTGCTGAACCGAAAACCGATTAATTGAAATTTGCAATATCTAAATTTTACAAAATTTCGTTCAAAACTAAGGAGTATCTCCCTCATGCATAGCTTTGTCCTTAGCTGAATTTTGGCTTTTCTATTTAGATCTTTTTGGTTATTTGGTAATCGAACAACGCCTTTATTTTGTTCTTCATCTTAAAGTCACCATAAGGCCTTCAATAATTAACTTTGGTCATACCTCATAGTAAGTTCAGGACGGCCCTAAGCACCATTTTGAGTGGAATTCATTGATACGCGTATACGTCGAGAAACGCAACATCCGTTTTTCGTATTACTCATGAAAATGTGTCCGGCAAGTCCACTCTTCATCCAAGATAGTTTTACATTGGACCTATGGGATAACATCTTCTCTGCTGAAAGTACCGACCAATTATAACCATAATTGTCCACAATGGTCCTTAAATGGCCCCCTTTGAAAAATGTTTCCAGCATTACTCTTAGCCGTGAACCTAGTTTAAACTTTGACCCTGTGGGGAATATATTCAAAGATCTTTCAACAAAATTCTTGGCTAATTGAAACCATAATAGGTCACAATTGCCCTTAGTTGTTCCTATTTGAAAATGGGTGTGACAAGTCAGCATCGCATCCAAGGTGGTGCTTAGTATAACCATAGTATAGCATAGTATAACATTGGACACTATAGGAAAGCATTTAGAGATGTTCTTTTCTAAAGCAACGAAGCCAATTGGAATCAAACTTGGTCATGTACGATAATTCCTTGATCGTCCCCTTCAAAACATTATGTCCTGCAAGTTTGCACCTAATCAAAGATGGCCTCTAACAAGGAACTTAGTTTAACAGTGGGCACTTTGGGAAAATATTCAAAGATCTTCTCCTCTGAAAATGCTTGTCCGATTGAAACTAAAGTTAGGCAATGTCGTCCTAAGATGGTCCCCTTCAAGAATGGTGACAGTAGGTCTGAGGCCCATCCAAAATAATTCAACTTTGAATTATTTAACCTAAATGCTTAAATAAATTTGAAAATGAAACCCTTAAGGAATGGGATTATTTTGACTGTATATGTCAGTTACATAGATGAGCGATACAGGCTTTTGAGAGCCTTTTGTTTTGTTTTTGCTTTTGAATATCAATCCATAAATGCTTTTTTTCTATTTTACTCTTGTTAAATACTTAAAAGGTGAAGAACAACAATAAAAGCGTTGTTCTATTGCTGGGTTTTATCATGTATTTGTAGAGACTTTGTCTCATTTATATTTACTCCAGATCTTTGCATTGTTTATTTTCAAAAAATAAAAAAAAGGGTGTTAATGGATATATTTTCAGAATAATTTGCAAAACGTCAATTTTTCCCCACATATTTCAATTGCCATTTTATTATCAAATGACCTCTCATTAGCATAAAATTCATGTAAGCCTTTATTTCATTCGTTGTCTAGGTTTTTGGTGTCAGTGACAATTTCTTTTACTACGAAAAAAATATTTGAAAATTCACAAAATTGAAAACACAAAATAAAACATAAACTGCAAAATTAAAATTTGCACAAGACTGCATATCTACCTAACACACTTATAAGCTCGTTGCTTCATTTACGTATTACTGTTGATCACTATGTTCTATACTCTAATCCCGGAAACTGAATCGGTTTTCAGGGGCTTTGGCTACAGAGCTGCCGTTGGCGTCTCCAGGTTGTGGATAGGGGAATGTCCTGTCTTTGCGGAGTAGTCAGGTCATAATACGGAAGTCCTGACCGCGAACCATTGTAGCCAAATTGTGTGGAGAAAAGCCAGGCTCCATGCAGTATAAAGACCCCTTGTATATTTCTCTAAAGAGAGCAGACGCATTGGGTGTCGTATAGAAGGCTAAATTTCCTGCCCCTACCCATTTCTCCCCTTTTCCAGTGGCAATCAAAAGTTGTTACCCCGGTTGTCCCTTCCTCCTTTATTTCTTTCTTCTTTTACTTACATTTTTTTAAATTGATGAACTTGTTCTCGTCCTGATATAGCTGAAATATTGCCCATTGGACGTTAAACTCTAACTAATCAATCAATCTAGACTCTAATCAATGGTATGAAAATGTTTCTTAAAGAGATAAGAATATTTCCTATCAGCCAGTTGGCTTAAGTGGTTATATGTTTGGGTAGAAGAGAATGTTAGACAGCAAAGAATCAACTGCTGTGAAAAATGAACACCACATGCTACAAAAGAATGGGAAGTTCAAAATTGGAAAAATAAAAACATCATCTATGTCATGCAAACAAGTGTGTACAACATGGAGCTAATTAGGAAACAGAAGTAGGTGTATCAGTAGTCCTTTTACCTTCGAGCTTAACTATATATATTTGATGGAAATATTCCTTAAATTTTGTAGTATTTTGTCTATATAGCGGAAACTGATATTGAAGGAGAGATCTAAATGCTTTTGTTTTCTCTTTGTCAGTTCTTGTATCAGTGAGCTTCATACGAAAAAAAGGAAAAAGAGAGAGTCCGCTCAAAGCAGACTTAGTTATTTCCCATTCGAATCAATTGCCCCTTGAAAAAATTACACAAAAATATAATAAATCTAACATCTGGAATACGTCTTTAACAGAATACTTTTTGTTTGAAGCAGTAAATATTACTCTACCAAAAAGGAAATATCAGCGTTTTCCGTCTCGAGTGTAGAAAAAACTTTAAAATTGGAATCTCTGTTATTTTTAAGAATCTACATCTGATTCAATACGTTAGTGGAGTAAGATTTATCGGCGGTGGGTCTTAAACGTGGACTTCGAGCCATATAGTAGTAAGGATTTTATAGGGGATTTAGTTGTGCATCCGGACAACTCTTTATTTATTCTTATTGTATGAATCCTTATGAAATTAATGTACACAGTAAATGTAAACGATTCCTTCGATTTAATGCCAACGGATTCTTGTTCAGAATTGTTTTTTAACGATATCGTCCCTTAATATTGTAGTTGACGTATAAGAAGGGTTGTCGGATGAAATGTCTCCTTAATGACACAAACAGTACATTTTAAGAAACATCCCTGCATGGAAAATTTAAGGACTTAATTTTCTTGTAGGTTGGAGGATTTTTTACTACGAGAGGATCTTATTATGGTGTGCATTCATCTCTTGCAGCTCCGTATATGATTTACCATTAATGACTACAAAGGCCTTATTCAACCGGACAACTTCTCAACGCCTTCTTTATCTTTCGTTTCTAACTTTTAGTACAGTTCTCAACTGCATCTATCAGACTCTTTAGAATTAATTCTCAGATTGTTCTTTGTCCATTTTTTCCTTGTATTTTCAAAGAATCTCACGAAATATATCGATTAATAAAAACTGATAAGTGTGAAAACAAATCTGAAATCCAGGAAAGATTTCAATGACATTTATACATTATGTTACTTACAATCACTTTGTAGTTATTGGATATGATGTGCCGTGATTTTGGATTTTTTATTTTGGAACTCCCCCTTTCATCATTTTTGCTTCGGTATTCGCTTGCCGTTGTATTTTTATTCAGCTAATGCAAAATTTAATTGTCCAAAATCTTAACTTCAGAAATTGGTTTACATTTCTCGTACAATATTCTCTCAAAAGCTAATTTTGATTGAAAAATAAGTAAAGGATGGGTTGTAATAAGGCCGTTTTCAGGCCCACCTGGAATTTTGATATACTATGTTACAATGTAATAATGAACAGGGACAAATCATAGTCGGATTGGGGTTCGAAGGGTGAAACACTCCTCCCTTGCGTCTAGATAAGAACTGAAATCGAATTGAAAAAAAAATCTACACTTTTGGAAGGCTCTATCCAGCGGTGAAAATACTGTTCATAAGTGGTATTGTAATGATTGTTGAAAGTCGCTAGGTATGAACATTATTTTGATTTGCTCTTAGCAGTATTAGTAAATGTTTTAGACCGTACGGTGACGCGTTTGCGTGTTTATATCACGAATATATGTCCTTGGTTGTATTGATTGGAGATGATATTGAAGTACAAGAGTCGTTTTCAAATTTAATTTATGGTTGAAAACCCGTGAACAATTATGGTAATAGATGAAACAAATGCTTTTTATATACTAATGAAAATATAAATTTATTCGAGGGTGATACTTAAATGATGTCTAGGTGTGAGACTCAATAATTAACTTTATTTTATGGTTTAAACTTGTGCATTTATAGTAATGAATGCAAACGAATACATGTTATTCTATTTGTGATAATAAATTTCACATAAAAATATTAAAGGAATAGACCTGTGTATTATGCAATTATAATGATTATTATACACAATTTACTTGTTTTGGGGACACATAAATGATGTGGAGGGATGAGAGTCATTAATTATTTATCACATTTAAATGGCATTTATGGTTAAAACTTGCATTTATAGTAATAAATGTAACAAATACCATTTTTTCTATAAATGATAACAATAAACAAAAACAGTATACATGCTTTCAACATAAACACATTAAAGGAATAGCCCTGTGTATTATGCAATTATATTGATTCATAAGATACACATTTAACCTGTTTAGGGGAATGCGTAGTTATATTGAAAATAGATCTATTTCGTGTAATAGGGAAAATCTTATGTGTTGAATGTGTTGGTGTTATTTTGCATTTTTTTTCATTGTGATGGTGGATGTTAAGTATCAAAACGTGTTTATTTGTCAAATTATATCCTTGCAAAGAGAAATCATGCACATTATCGTTATCACGCGGATTAACTCAACACTGTAATTGCGTCCTAAGTCAAATAATAATAATGTTCTAAGAATAGATAAATATGAATAGATCAATGAAATAGCGCATGTGCATATCACTTGATGACGTACTTGTTAAAAGAAAAATAGAGTATGAAAAGACTAAAGATTGACACGTTGCCAAAACAACAGTGAACATCATTTTGATATTATAAAAACGTGCATATGGTGCTATTCTAATCTATGATATAATTCGTTTTCTAATCAGTTTCCTTTTTGAAGGGAAATAATATACAGTTATTGGCTGGATCCGAAATCAACAGCTGTTAAGTTTGACCCGAGGACTGAACTGTTGCAGGAAACCGAAGGCTGAGTGCAACAGTTTAGTCGGAGGGTCTATCAAAACAGCTGGTGTTTGAGGACCAAGTCTATAACTGTTTTGTTAAACGTTTTCAAGTTTAATATGTATTAGTCTTTAAAATATATTTTATTGGTATATCCATCTGTACTAAATTTATGTACCTGTTAACTTTCAGTTTTGTTAAATACCCTCCATTTCATCTGAATGTAATTCCCGTCGCTTATTTGGTTGTGCAGACGACAGGAGATCATGTCATATGGGCGTGATGTTTTTGAACTAATCAAAATAAGGCAATCGGTCAACAGCTCGGATGCGGTCAAAAGACCGAAAACTGTTGACTGGTCAACAGATCGTTTTCTAGTTTGAGAAATAAAACAAACAAATTGTCGATTTTTCCCCAATGCATTAATAAGAAGGGAAATATTATAAGGTATAACAATACAGTTTAAAACAGAAAACTCTTTATGAAAAATAATCTACACTTAAACTTCATTTTTCGAGGTAAATGGAGTACTTTACCATCCTATTTTCTTATATTTTCTTGATATTACTATTAATTTGTGCTTGTCCGACATATTTTCATACACATTAATATAAATTTGAAACAAAATATCACGTGAGTGGGCCTAAATAAATAAATATATATACTTTCAATTTTTTGGCCACGAATACAAACACTGAGAAATTGATTATTGCAATGTGAATACTATGTTGTAAATATAATGCTCTTTATTTGGTATAATTAAAGAATATGTGTACTAAATATTAAGAGTTTTACTATTAATTCTACCAATGATGCAAACACAGCCCTCAACACATTTCAACTCTCGGTTTTGAGCATTGCTTGATAATGAGCCCTCATAGGCCATGGGCTGCCATAGGCCATGGGCTGAGCCCTCATAGCTTCATAGGCCATGGGCTGAAATCACTTTCTGTGCAACCCCACTTCCAATCCAGATCCTTTTTTCAGTCCTCCTATATCCCCTCTTCAAAATAAAACACGTTAACACGAACATAACCTGCACGCATAGACAGTATAGGGCCACTTCTATAGTGCACCGCAAAAAATTCTTGTATTTTCGTTTTAACCTAAGTTTCATCTTTTAAGCTCATAATTATTTAATGATAAGTAATATGTACTGAAATTTGATACAAAATTAATGCTAATTTAATATCCTTTACAATGAACTCAAGTTTGGGCAACGCCATTTTTATGATCTGGGGATACAAAAAATGTACCCCTCCCCCTGCAAAAAAGTAGCGAGAATGACAATTTTAGGCTGTCAATTCCTTTCGGAAAAAACAACCCTCGTCATTTTATCTAGTTCTTATGTCTAACTTATCAGTTGAGATACAATGCTGGAAAATAAAAACATTAAAGTTCGGTATAAAAGTTTTAAAAATGGGAATTTTGGGAATTTTAGATTTTTTCACAATTTCGACTTTCTGACTTTATTGTCGTAAAAATCTGAATATATATTTAATAATTGCCAATGTAATAACGATTAATGAATGATATGTTAGCAACAAATCGTGTGCAAACATTTTATTTCAGACGTATTGTAGGTTCAGAAATGTAAAAATTAGCACCCCTCTCCCTTAAAATTAAGGAAAAATATGATATATTCAGGCTCTATCAGATCATTTACGAAGATTCAATTTTTTAAGAGGTCTCTTTTTAGCTCACCTGGCCTAAAAGGCCAACTGAGCTTTTGCCATCACTTTGCGTCCGTCGTCCGTCCGTAAATAATTTCAAAAACCTTCTCCTCTGAAACTGCTGGGCGAATTGTAAGTAAACTTGGCCTGAATCATCACCAGGGTATGCAGTTTCAAAATTATGTTCGATTAGTCCGAGGACCGAACAACATGGCTGCTGTTACTAAAAATAGAACATGGGGTAAATTACCCTATTTTGCAAATAACTCCAAACCCGTTACAGATATCAAAAAATCTGACGAGGTAAAAATGATCAGCATGGCAAGATCTACACGCCCTGCAATTTTGAAGAAAATCTGAAATCTCATCTTGGAGTTATTGCTCTTTTCCGTGAAATTTTCAAAATTTTAATATTTATCAAAAAACTATAACAGATAG
Source organism: Modiolus philippinarum (assembly GCA_002080025.1). Lineage (NCBI taxonomy): Eukaryota > Metazoa > Mollusca > Bivalvia > Mytilida > Modiolidae > Modiolus > Modiolus philippinarum. Next base: position 52,865 of record MJUU01007441.1, on the reverse strand, counting down.
AGGTCAACTTTAAATTGAAAAAAATGTTCAGGATATCAAGATCTATCCACCCTGAAATTTTGAAGAAAATAAAAAAAAACCTTGTAGGAGTTATTGCCCTTTTTTCACCGAATTTTTTAATTTTTCGTATTTTTCGTCTTTTATTTCCAAAACTATAGAAGATGAAGGTTAAGTGTAAATTGATGAAATGTTTGCCATGCTGTGGCAATTTCAAAACTGGTGTTGAGAATTGTTTGTTGATCGCCATTTTCAAAATGGCTGCCAAAAAGGCGGGAAAGTGCAATATTGTCCGATTTCAATGAGAATTGGTTTCCATATAGATATTGATGTTGCGACTTCAAAACCGGTGTTGAAAATTTTTTGTTGACCGCCATTTTCAAAATGGCCGCCAAAAAGGCGGAAATATTCAACATTGTCTGATTTCAATGAAATTTGGTTTCCCAATAGATATTGATGTTGCGACTTCAAAACCGGTGTTGAAAATTGTTCATTGACCGCCATTTCCTAAATGGCCACCAAATAAGGTGGGAAAATTTAACATTGTCATACTTCAATAAAATTTGGTTTCCAAATAGATATTGATTTTGCGGCTAAAAATTGTTGCTGACCGCCATTTACATAATGATGTCTCGACCTCAAAACTGGTGTCAAAAGGGGTCCTTAGCAAGAATGTTTTTTGTCAAAAAAGTCCAACAAAGACATATAGTACAACATGATCCGACTTTAAAAACAGTTCAAAAATTAGTTGATTTTGAGCTACCAAAGTTGGAGAGACTGAAGTTCAGCTGTGTAACTTACAATGTTAGCTTGATTGTGGCAAATGAAAACCAGGTGAGCGATACAAGCTCCTGGGAGCCTCTGGTTTTACTCTTCTGCTCTAAATTGTATGCAAAATGAGAAACACTGTTTTAAGACAACTCATGTTAGAGCAATTAATTGGCATATCTGCAGATATATCATATTTGCAGATATATCATCCAGATTTGCCATATATAACGGGTTAACAGTGACGTTTGGCCAAATCTGGAATGTTGAAAAATCCCATTTTTAAACAATTTCGGACATAATGTTAGGTTTAAGTCAATAAATTGGTGTTAAATTACCAAATCGTGATGTTATTCATGCAACATTGTCATATTCAACACACATTTTGCGTATTTGAGTTAATTTGTTGCCGACATAGACAAAAAAAAATAACAATTTTAAGGAAAATTTGTAGGGGTAGGGGTAAGATTTTCGGTATTTTGAGTCACAATAAACACTTCTGTTTTCAGACAATTTATGTATCGCTTAGAACAATTAATTGGCATATCTGCATATATATATCCTCCAGATTTGGCATATATAACGATTTAACAGTGAAATTTCGGCAAATCTTAAATGCTGAAATTTACCATTTTTCATCAATTTCAGGCAAAAAAATTAGTTCAAGTCAACAAATGGCTGTTAAAATACGAAATCATGGTATAATTTATCAAACATTGTCATATACAACACACATTTTGCGTGTTCTGGTTATTTTCATGCTAACATAGACAAAAAATGACGATTTTACAGTAAATTTGTTGGGGTAGGGGTAAGTTTTATTGATGTATGATGTTTATATTACATAGGAATTGCCATTATTTGTAATAGCTGTAACGCAAATATATTAAGCTTTCATTTGATACGTACTTTAAATGATATTTGTTTACTAAAAAGTAATGCTGGGCAAAAGAATGACGAAACTTAGTCAAAATAGGAAATATTCAAAGATCAATTTATTTGGTCCATTTGAAAATGAAACTTTGATCATCAAAAATATGTAAACATATTATATGTTTACATGTTTAATATTCAAGAAAAAAGATTGAAAAACTAAAAACAATTTTCAGAATTGGGAATCGAGATGCACTTAAGGTTCATTAGACCATCAGACTTACGCAATTTCAATAAAAATATCTAAATTTTCCTCAATATTTCATAGGGATAGGGGAACGGTTAATGCCGCTATGGACCGTATTGGGCATAGGAATTGAAAAAAATTGGTTCTTTGTAAAGCTCATGCAATAAGCAATCATTTGATACACCGTTTTTATATCTGGGAAATATTTGGTCAACATTTTGAAGCAACTGACAGAAAAACTTGAACGAAAAACGAAATTTTCCAAAATTTCGGTAGGTGGGTCTAAAAATGGGCCCTGTTCCACCAGTGCGTGCAGGTTATGCACGTGTTAACACGTTTTATTTTGAAGAGGGGATGTATGCGGACTTTAAAAAATGGGTGGGGTTGGGAAGTAGGGGGGGGCACAGGGGGTTATTCCAGCCCATGGACTATCAGTGTTTACAAACCTGCTGCGTGATCTTTAGAAAGCATTGACTGATTAGAACTATTAGTATTTTTCTGTTTTGTTTGAGTTTTATTCCAAGAAGACAATCACCTTAAAACAATTATGGAACAAATACATACTTGTCGCAGAACAAGTTTTGCATTTTTCTGCAATAAATGGGTATTGAATATCGTTTTTTTTTTCATTGTGAGAGCTTTCCCTACCTTCTATGAAGTTTAACAAGAACATTTAGGCAGTAAACAAAGGCCTTTATGTATTTGTTATATCTTAACTCTGGCAGGTAATTGTTTAATATCTTTATCAAATATCATGTCTGTCCAAGTGTCAGCTATATAGGAAAGTTGTAGGCGCTCCTGTAACGTATGGAGAAGGGAATGATTTTCTAATTAGACCAATTCCGCTTAAGGACAGTAAAAAAGTCGAAGATAACATAGAGGTAACCTAGGATATAAACATGGTTAAATATACAAAGAAATTGGAAATAGGTTATCAAATTTCTTGGGAATATTTTTTACATATGCACAGATGATTCTTAAAAGCAATGAATTATAATCAACAGCTAATTTATATTGTTTCAAATACATAAAACATAGTTTACATCGGGGAAAAAGAAACAAGAAAAATTTAACAAAATATATATCATCTACTTACTAAACAAGTTTGTGCTCAGCTTATTTGGCAAATCGCCAGTTAAGAAAAAAGCTTAATACTAGCATAACCACATTTACTGAGAATTTTGATGTGTATAAAGATATAATTTGCATATATAAATCATTCAAACTTTTATAAACGAGGCAGATTACATAACAGATAACTGAATACCGAAGTCACTGTGAATTTAAATTCTGCATATGCGCATTTCGACAACTAATGTCTTCTTCAGTGCAGATAAAATCTAAACGTTTGGAAGACCATAAACTCAAAGATATTTAAAAACTGATAGAGAACTAATAACCAATATGATCTAAATGTAAAGCCAAAATCAGCTAAGGACAGAGCTTTGCATGAGGGAGATACTCCTTAGTTTTCAACAAAATTTATAAAAATTTAGATATTGTAAGGTTCCAAATAGAATCGGCTTTCGGGTCAGCACCGAAGCACTGACTACTGGGCTGGTGAATACCCTCGGGGACTAACAGTCCACCAGCAGTGGCATCGACCCAGTGGTAACAAATAACTAAATACCGAAGTCACTGTGAATTTAAATTCTGCATATGCGCATTTCGACAACTAATGTCTCTTCAGTGCAGATAAAATCTAAACGTTTGGAAGACCATAAACTCATTTTTTATATGCCTTGCACGCGGAACCAGCTTGGATTTTGCATGCATAATTCTTATTAAATAAGTAATCTGATATATAATTATTAGCTTGGTTCCGAATGCCAGGCAGGGTTAAAACTCAGTTCGAATATACAACATGTCGATTATTTTTCCATAGTCTCAATGTTAATTGCCTTGAAGAGGGGTATTAATGAGCTTATTTCAATAGAATGGAGCAATGTTTTTAAAAAATTCACATATGGCGAAAAACTGCAAATGTTCTAGTGTTGAAATGTATCAAAGGAATTATGCTTCTACTCAGTTTATTTTTTTCAAATCAGTGGGCTGATTTAGCACTTTAATGCAACCCATCCTTAAATATTTTGTCTTGTCTGCTTTATAACGGATTGATTTTTTTCATTTATTTTTATTTCGTCAGTACTGAATAAAAGTGCCAACAAAATATTTTACGAAAGAATACGTCGAGTCAATGGCAAGAAACTTGGCTTAATAAAGTTGTGAGGTGTCGACAACATAAAAAGGTGATCCGAATATCATTTAGCAATTGCAAAAAATAAAATGCCAAAATTTTGAAGTATGATAGTGTATCGATAGAAGGAATTCTCTAAAGAAAAAGTACACCATAACTGAAATATATAGAAGGCATACATCTCTCGCATGGGGAATCTTTTTAAGGGTTCCACATTTCAGGAGAGTCTCTCTTTCAATTGGAATACAATATTGCTTTGGTCTTTCCCTTCTCCTTCCGACTGAGTGTATCTTTCAATTATTTGAGTATTGTTGAGTTGTTCCATCTGTTGTCCGTCATCGGTCGTTCGACACAAAATTCTGAGTAAACAACTTCTCCTATATGTTGGATCGATTGTAACCAAAGATGATTGTTGACCACAATAGCTGATAGCAATGACAAAATTCATATCATATTTCATTTGAAAAGGTCTAAAAAAGCCAGTTATAACAAGATAATTTATTTCTTTTTGATGACTATTAAAAAAGCATTGAAGGGATATGGAGTAAATCCAAATGGGACAAAGTTATTTCATTCAAATATTGTTACTTTTTCTTAATACATCTCATCTTAACACATTTCAAAAGCACCAGAATTTTGTATTAAGGTAGTAGACCAAGGTTAAGGGAGATAACTCTTTAAATCAGTAATGCATTTGAAACAGGCAGTTTCATCAATGCTTTTAAAGCATGTCTTTGAAATTATTATGTTACTTAGAAGCTTAGAATCTTTTTATGAAAATCATATAAACAAACATACACATGATTTTTAAGAGTTATGTCCCTTAACCTGGGTCTACCTCCATAAATCTGAATTATTTTTTCAAAATATTTTAAGGTAAAAATGAGATTATTTTGTCGGCATAGTTTCCCCAACTAAAGATAGCCAATGTTAACATAGTTTTAATTTACAATAACTTCGGTATTTTGTTATTTATTTTCACTGGGCCGAAGCCATTGCTGGCGGACTTTTAGTTCCCTAGAGTCATCATCAATCCAGTAGTCAGTACTTCGGTACTGACCCAGAAATCGATTTAATTTTGAAACTTTCAATTTCAAAATTTTTCGAAATTTTGGCTTAATACTCAGGTGTATCTCCCTCCTGCATTACTCTGTCTTAAGTTTTACTGGCTTTTCATTTGGATCTTGTTTGGTTGTTTGTTATTTGACAGATTTTACAAAGTTTTGGTTTTTTGGTTTTCCAAAAATTTGATTTGATCTGCACTGAAGAGAATTATTTGTCGAAATGGTCATATGCAGAAACTAAATTAACAGTAACTTTTCTAGACACTGTAATCCTGCCATCAATGTTTGGCTGTGAATACCTTAAAACAATACAATTAACTATACACAGAAAGGATATGGAGTAAAGGCACAAAAGACAAAGGCTGTACATATACATTGTAAAACCAAGCAATGTAACAACACTTTTATTTTGTTCTTCATCTTGAAGGCATCACAAGGCCTTTAATGATTTACTTTGCTTATACCTCATAGTATGTTTAAGACGGCCCTAGCACCACTCAGAGCGGAATTTATTGGTACATGTATATTTCGAGCAACGTTACGTCCTTTTTTCGTATTACTCATGAAAATTTGCAAGGCAAGTCCACACTTCATCCAAGATAGTTTAACATTGTACCTATGGGAGATGTGTCCAGCATGTTCGCATCGGAAACAGAATGACTCTTAGCCGGGAACATAGTTTCAAACTTGAACCCTATGGAAAACCATTTAAAAATCTTCTTATCTGTGCAAAGCCATTTAGAACCAAACTCGGCAAGAATAATCCTTTACAGAATATGTCCAGTAAGTCAGCATGTCATCCAAGATGGCCGCAAGCGCTGAACTTAGTTTAACATTGGACGCTATGTAGAAATATATTCAAAGTTCTTGGCTAATTGGAACCATAATCACTGCTTCCCAATTGCGGCTCGAATTAATTGGTGGTTTGTGTAACCCGAGCCTGTGACTACTGTAATTAGATGCATTGTGGGTAAAATCACACAAGATATACATCCGGTATGATGATAATAGTTGAATTAAGGCAAGAAGTTCTATTTAAGTCATATTTTACATCTGTAATGGAAGGTAGAAGATGGATAAATTGTTGAGCTAACCGACCGTCACAACAAAGGCAAAGAAAGTACGTCTAATATGTGAAAATAAACAAATGTAATAAATTGTTAATAACTACACAAAAACGCCTTTTTCTGTCACAAAATATGAATATACACTGGATACGTATTTCGTTAAAACAGTCCGACTTCCTCACGCATCTGTCAAGATATCTGGCTTTTAACCATAAAAATTTGGTTACTGTAACCGCGACAGATGGCTTCTGTAGGTGTTACACATGGTTTATGTAAAAATGTTCAAGTGCAACAGTTTAGTGCTGTAACCATAGAAAAAGATTTTTTCGGATGTTTGAGAATTTTTACTCGTATATTAGATTGTAGGAAACATATCTTTTATTAATAAAATAAACTTATCAGGTATATGTTAGTCATTGGCTTGTCCTTGTCATCTTATGATTTTAGTTTCTTGATATTCGGGTTATTGGATGTGGTTTGTTCCCATTGATTTATTCACTTTTTATTCTTTCGGGCCATTTAAAGCTTGTTATATGATGTGAGGTTCCTCACTGTGTTGAGGACCTTACGGTGACCCCTAGATGCCTTGTTTTGGGTCTTTATAACTTGGATATGAGATGCTGTCTCCTTGACATTTACTCCATATCCTTTTTTCATATTATATACACTTTAACGGTCTAGTATAGTCGTTTTTGTCATATTGATATGAATCAATTATGTATAAGCTTGAATCTGTTCTAATGGCGAGTAATGAATTGATAGTAGTTTGAACTTTCCGTGAATAACTACAGTTTCTCTACACTAACTGAAATAATATAATTATTATTCCTTCCATAAATTTCAATCTCATGATATTTGAAATGCATACATTCTACGTTATCTTTGTATAGGTGAAAATTCGTAAAGTTTTAACGTTTTCAGTGATTTTTACATGCATTCAATACAAATACACTTTCTGGTGATATTTCAGCCAATCATATTTCATTAATATACACTATACTTTGATATTTTTCTATATATTCCGTTGTACTCATGACAATTCACTTACATGCAAAATTTCATAAAAAAACTCGAGAGAGCACACACTTACATTAGTTTTCCTAAGTATATGCTTACTCTTATTACATTTTTTCTAATATAAAAAAAATGATTTTCAATATTAAGAAAATATTATTTAATATTAAGAAATCGATTTTAAAGAATATGTTTTATTATGATAATAACATTGTGTTAAGCAATGACTATGCCAAAATAGTGGTCAGGGTTGAGACCAAAGTGCATGACCCGGAGGGGAGTGCACTATGTGTATTCAACCCTGACCACTATTTTGGGAGTGCACAATGTGTATTCAACCCTGACCACTATTTTGGCATAGTCATTGCTGAACACAATGTTATTATCATTATTATGCTGACTGTGTCGTTAATTACAATCTCCGAGTTAATAAATAATTGTTCATTTCATTCTGTTGCTGTCAGTTTAAATTCCCCTTATTTGAAATAGTTGAATAATTTTATGGAAATTTGAAAAATAACTTTTCATGGCGGATTTAAAAATTTCATTTATTTGATGATATAAAATGAAAAGGTGAGTAAAATGAATGGTCACAAGTGGGGTAAAAACTTTATTTTATGAGAAATATTTCCAAATTAAGGTTGTAGTCTTGTAGATTTTTCATCATTATTTTATTGACAATACTGTAGCTCCGCCTTCCAAGTCACGTGACAGGCATAGTACATGGCTGTAGGTATACTATGCCAAAATAGTATATTAGACACTATTAATGCAGTTTCTTACAGGAAGCATAATATTATTTGATATCGGAAAATTATTTTCTAATGTTAGAAATTCATGTTTTAATATTAAAAAATAAAATTGATTTTTAATATTAAAAATTCATTTTTAATAGAAGAAAATCCTTTTTAATATTAAAAAATATCTCTTTTTTAATATTAAAATCATTTTTAATATTTAAAACTCAGTTTTATTATTTCAATAAGTTGATTTTTCAATATTAAAAATATGCTGTTTTGTTAACACTATCGATGTACAAACGCTTAACAAGAGGTGACAAAGCGGATATTTATTTATTTTTTTTTTGCAATGATGTTAAAAACTAGAAGGCATCATCCGGAAACTCGCTTTTCCAGTCGTAGGCCGTTTTCAACTTTACTATACATTTCATAGATGTTTTGATTTCCCAATATTAAAAAATCCTTTTTATTAATATTTCAAATCGAACTAATTATTTAATATTTAAAAAAAAACAATCATTTTTCAATATTAAAAATCGAACCGATTATCTGATATTAAAAAAACACAATTTTATTAGTAGAAAATCCGACGATTAAATGTTTAAAATAACTAAATACCGAAGTCACTGTGAATTTACTTTCTGCATATGCGCATTTCGACAAATTATGTCTCATCAGTGCAGATAAAATCTAAATGTTTGGAAGACCATAGAATCAAAAATGTTTAGAAACTGACAGAGAACAAATAACCAAAGTGATCTAAATGTAAAGCCAAAAATGGCTTTAAAAAAATGATTTTCAAATATTGGAAAATGAATTTTTATGTTATACATTTTTTAAAATTTAAAAATTTTTAGAATTAGTGAATAAATTCCACAAAGCTTGCCATAAAGAAATCTATTATTGCGATCCCTTGACAATAGCATTGATCTCTGAATATGTAGTAACTTATTATGAAACGGTACTATCATTATCCTCTTTGAGAAGCGAAGGTAAAACAATTACCAGAACCTGTTTAAAGTCGCATAATAACACTTTTGTTTAAAATTTCAAGGCAGTAACGTTGACAGAGCTTGGTTTTCCCTATTCTAGATACATAAACCAAAGCATCATTTACATAAGCAAATGTCGCAAATACATAAGCCACATACCGCATACCCGTTTATATAGATAAACCAAATCCGCCATAGAAAATGAATCTACATCTCTGTTTTGACTTAACTGAGGATAGCTATCATTTGAAACATTTATATTTCTTATGACTTATTTATAACTAATTTGTGTTGATTTATCTTTCGTGTTGTTGTATTCGTATTTTCAAGTCGTCAACCATATAAACACACACAGCACGGTTTACTAATTAGAAATTTATGGAACACATTTTGGGTACTAAAGTTTGCTTCCATAATACGTATTCTTAGGTGTTAAAATATGCAGTTTTTTTTTTTATTTGGGAAAAATATACCAATTGTAGACAAATATTTCGAATATTACAGCAACCAAGTGTCTCAGGTTACATAAATTACATAAACCACCAATTATCTCGAGTCGCACATTGGAAGCAGTGATGATAAGTCACAATTGTCCTTAGTTGGTCATATTTGAAAATGGGTGTGGCAAGTCCGCATCGTATCCAAGGTGGTGCATAGTATAACCATAGTATAGCATTGTATAATATTGGACACTGTGGGAAAGCATTCAGAGATCACATCTAAAGCCACAAAGCCAATTGGAACCAAACTTTGGCATGCACAATACTCCTTAGGTCGTCCCATTTAAAAAAAATATGTCGGGCAAGTCTGCATCTTAGATGGCCTCTAGCACGGAACTTAGTTAAATATTGGACACCTTTGGGAAAACATATTCAAAGATCTTCTCCTCTGGGAATACTTGGCCGATTGGAACTCAAGTTAGGCACAATCGTCCTAAAATGGTCCCTTTCAAGAAAGGTGATAGTAGGTCTGCACACCACCCAAAATAGTTTAACTTTAAGGGGGATAGACCTGAATAAGCCTTAAATTTTCCAATCTTTTAATTTTTTAAAAATATTTTCAGAATTGCAACTACATATGTTCATGTTGACTTTAAGCAATTTTCAACAATTTTTACTGTTCCGTTTTCTGTCTAGCGGTCCTCAAAGATACCCTGTTTCCTCATATGAGACATAACTTGTCGAAATGCGCATATGCAAAAAAAGAAATTAACGATATTTTCGGTACTTTTTTATTTATTACCACTGGGTCGATGCCTCTGCTGGTGGACTGTTAATCCCCGAGGGTGTTCACCAACCCAGTAGTCATTACTCCGTGCTGACCCGAAAACCGATTTCATTGAAATTTGCAGTATCTAAATTTTACAAAATTTTGTTTAAAACTAAGGATTATCTCCTCATGCAAAGCTCTGTCCTAAGCTGAATTCTGGCTTTTCTATTTAGATCCTCTAGGTTATTTGTTGTCTATAAGCATTTATTCGTTTTTTTCGGTTAATGGACTTCCAAAAGTTTTGGTTTGATCTGCCCCGATGAGACATAAGTTGTCGAAATGCGCATATGCACAAAAAAAATTTAATGGTAACTTCGGTACTTTGTTATTATTTGGTCTGTTCAGGACTTGATTTTGGTGCAAAAAATTTGTATTGGATATAAAATTATTTCAAATGCAAAATTCTGTAGTATGAACATACAAATGTATGTGAAAGTTAGCATGAATAATGATAGTAAATTTTCATCGTTTGTTCTGAAATACATACGTGTCCTAACAGTATAGGCGGAAAAGTTTACTCTATTTTGATCAGTAATAAACACTTCTTGTAAAAAATTCAGTAGTTTAATATTCACCAAAAACTGAGAATAGAATGAAAACTAAGTTACGTAAGATATGTTAAAATTTTAGAAATTTCTACCGTTCCATTTTTTCTAAATTTAGAATAAAGTGTGTAAAAATCGATAAGATTGCTGAATCTATGATTCAAATTACCTCGCTTGCGAGAAATCTTACTTTTGCAAATATTCATTATTTTACATATCAGAAAAAAATGCAGAGTTTATGCACTTGTTATAAATAACTGAATGTTGGATTGCTGTCTGTATTACAAAATGAATATTTGCCTTTTCAATTTTTTTTACAATTTCAAAATTTTAACAATACCTATCGCAATGATTCTTTTTATTTATGTAAGTCTTAGAAAAGTAAAAAAAAAAAAAACAGAGTTATCTCCTCTTACCCAAGGTCTACCCTTTAAGTCATTTAATTTGAAAATGAAACCCTTTAAGATTGGGATTATTATCCCCGCACTTTCGAAGAAAGTTCGGGGATAATGTTATACCCTCCGTCTGTCACTCCGTCCGTCCGTCCGTCCGTCACACTTTTCTTGTGACTCAAACTCCTCCTACATTTTTGGATTTAGGGATTTAATTTTGTTGTAGAATTGTTGCATATAGTGTGCAGATGCGCAATAAGCTTTCGGATTTTCGATATTGGTCTTGGTGCAAACAAGAGGCCCCATGATGTCAATTTTTACACATGTGGCATGTGACACAAACTCCTCCTACATTTATGGATTTAGGGATTTAATTTTGTTATAGAATTGTTGCATATAGTCTGTAGATGCGCAATATGCTTTCTGATTTTTGATATTGGTCTTGGTGCAAACAAGAGGCCCCATGATGTCAATTTTAAGAAAGACCCAAAGATGTGGATTAGACACATGTGGCATGTGACGCAAACTCCTCCTACATTTTTGGATTTAGGGATCAAATCTTTATGCAGAATTGTTGCATATAGTCTATAGATTTGCAATAAGCTTTTGGAATTTTGGTTCCGGTTCCAACTTTGGTAAATTTCCTGAAAATGTCAAAGACACATATTTTTTTTT